>QEOT01124006.1:83048-93332 GCA_003123785.1 Pterocarya stenoptera
TTTTGAGAGAGAGAGAGAGAGAGAGAGAGAGAGAGAGAGAGAGCGACTGAGGAAGAAATGGAAATACGAGTGGCGAGATAGAAAGAGATCGGTTTCAGGAAGGAGAGACAGGAAGAGCAACTCGGGGAGAGCGCTTTGTAATGGGAGAATTATTTACTCGAACATATTCTACCATATATAATATTGATTGCTTATGACATCTTATTGGACGATATAAAAACAAACTTCTCACCACGTCGGATTTGAAAATTATAGATATACATTATTACATATAATACAGAAAAATGATACAATTACAATTATTTTTTACATAATACATACATATATATATGTGTGTGGAGCCTGCTACACCCACCGAGAGCGGATATCGAGAAAAATCATCTTTGGTGTAATTTTCTTTCTATTTTTCTAATGTTGTGCGTGAGAGAGCCTTTTGTAATTTGGACGAACACTTTATGTGATGCCCATATAATTGACATCTTTGGATCTTTGAGAAAAAGAAATCAACAGCTCTTCTGTACTCAAGATAAAACCATAGTTTTGCACTTTGCATCACCTTTTAATTAACACCGATATCAATACAACTTTATTTTAATTTTTTTTTAAAGAGACGGAGGTCACAAACCAATAAACCAAAACCCAAATAACAAGGCCTATACCTTTTTTTTTTTTTTAAGAACAAGTATAATGCAACCCGTGTGAGAACAGAGCAAACTACTTATAGTAGAACATAAAAAAAACTTTACGGGGACCAAAAAGCAGAGCAGACTAAACAACCACAACTTACTTCCTCCTCAAATACGGCTGGCCAAGCTTATCCAGTCTTACTATTCCTCGCATCAGCGACGGCAATTGAGTATGCAATAACCAAATCGCTTTTGGATCCCATTTTTGCCATGCAATCCGCTGCAACATTTGATTCTCTTCAGCAATTTTTAACAATGCAGCTGATTTCATCCAAATAACATATGATCTCCTCCCAATAATCCTCCATATACCACAAGCCACATCTCCTTTTTTTAATCCAGTCAATGACTACAGCCGAGTCCATCTCAATCTCAATTGCTTCCACACCCAAATCTCTAGCATGCCTCAGACCAAGTAGCAACCCCATGGCTTCTGCATAATTATTAGATTGGTAGCCGATAGACATAGCAAAAGCCATCCGTATGTTTCCATGATGATCTCTTATAAGTACCCCCAACCCTTGCAGCTCCTGGATTCCCTAGTGAGCAGCCATCCACATTCAATTCATACCATCCCTCTGGTGGCTTTTCCCATTTTACAATACGCTCCGTGATCCTCCTAGTGCAATGGACTGGAAGATTTAAAGAAAGAAAAACCTCCTCATCTCTTTTACTCATATCCCTTTTCCCTCTCAACTTTAAACCCACCCAGGACAACCAAAATTTAATAGATTGCCAAACTGCCTCTACTGATTCCTGTGTTCCTTCCATTCTAGCTTTACACATTCTCCACCATAACCTTCAAGTGATAGTAGTAGGGAGAACACCAAGAAGCTGACCAGATTTAGAAGATTTTTTTGCACGGTGAAACCAACATTCCACCTTTTCCTTCCAGGTTCTACCTACAAGTAACGGCATACCAAACAGAGCAGTACACCGAGACCATATCTGAGAAGCAAAATCTCCATTGGCAAGTACATGGTTTTGATCTTCATAAGCACCTGCTGAGCAGCAGTCACATTTAGAAACTAAATTAATTCCAACTCTTCTTATTCTATCATCCACTGACAGACATCCATACAGGGCCTTCCACATTGAAACTAACATCTTTTTTGGAAGGGAAGGATGCCAAATCCAATCCATCCATTGAACTTTTGGTGCACTTATTCAAAGACACTCCCATGCACTGTGAGTAGTGAATTTTCCATCCGGTTTAGGTATCCAAATGAGCACATCCTCCCCTCTCTTTATTTTCCCCAACTTCTCTAGTATCTCATCTGTCTTTTCAATTCCTACCAAGTCTTGAATTAAGTCGATATCCCATCTTTCCCCTGCTTTACAATCTGCCAACGTGATATTAGGAAAAAACCGAGATGTGTTGTTGTACACAAAGTGGTCCCTCACCCATCCAGTTATCTCTCCAAAAGGACACATTTCCATCTTTAACATGCCATAAGGAATATTTATGAACTTCTTGGAGGCTATTCATGATCATTTTCCAAAACTGAGAGCCTTTCTTTGGATCTACAAGAGAAATATGCTTTTCACCAACATATTTTGCCATAAAAAACTTGGCCCATAAAGATTTCCCTTGTAACAGATTCCATGCAAGCTTCACGTGCAATGAATTCTGGACATCACTCAAATTCCTTATTCCCACTCCACCCTCCGAAACAAGGTTACACATATCATCCCAAGCTCTCCATTTTTTTTTTGGCTTGCCATCACTCACACCCCAAAAAAAGCTACTCATTAACCTTTTAATTCTATCAAGAACTCACTTGGGAGTAGGCAAAATAGACAAACAATGTATCGGGAGGCTTTGCAGGACATGCTTTATTAGCAATAAACGAGCTCCACTAGACAACAGCTTACCTTGCCATCCCTCCATACGAATTCGAATTTTATTTACTAAATCCTCAAAATGACACGCCAGCAACCTCCCTAATATGATAGGAACTCCCAAGTAATTTAGAGGAAAATTCCCTTCAACAAAACCAGTAAACTGAAGAATCATACGACGCCTCATAGGTTGAATTTTGCTTGAAAAACTGATTGAAGATTTTGATTTGTTCACAACCTGTCCAGACCAATTTTCATAATCCTGCAAAATCTTCAAAATAGCCCGCATAGAAGCTTTTCCTCCATTTGAAAAAATTACAATATCATCTGCATAAAGCAGATGAGATAGTACCGGAGTACCTCTAGGATGGAAAAAAGGTATGAAATTACCATTGGTAACCTGTTTTTTAACCATTTGGGGAAAATATTTTTTCAACTAGAATGAATAAGTATGGAGATAGAGGATCGCCTTGTCTCAATCCTCTACCACCCTTGAAGAAACCTTTCGGAACACCATTCATTACAATAGAGAACCAAGGAGTAGAAATGCAATGTTTAATGATACCACACGCATGTCCCGAAAACCCAAAAGAATCCAAAACATGCATGAGAAATTCCCAATCAATGCTATCGTATGCATTCATCATATCAATTTTAACAATCACATTACCCCCACGGGATGGTTTATTCAAACCATGAATCAACTCCTGTTTCAATCTTATATTCTCATATATACTGCGCCCTGGTATGAATGCACCTTGCTCTGGAGAAATAATACGTGCAAGCAATGGTGAAAGCCGATGAACAAGGATTTGAGAACATACCTTGTAAAACATCGAACAAAGAGAAATCGGCCTGAACTTGTCAAAACTTTTAGGATTTTTGACTTTGGGAATGAGAACCAAATAAGAAGCCGTGTAAAACCCCAATAACTCACTACTACCAAAAAATTCAGCCACTGCCTCTACCACATCGCGACTCACAATGTGCCAACAAGAACGGTAGAAACTAGAACTCAAGCCATCTGGGCCTGGGAAACTATCCATTGGAATAGAAAACACTGCATCAAACACTTCATCGGACAAAGGTAGCCTGCACAGAGCCTCATTTTCCTCCCCACTAATCTCTTTTTCCACCAAAGCCTCCAAATTTGGGACTATTGTTCTCGATCTGACCTCCAAGAAATTCTGAAAATACTCAATCGCTCCATTATGGATTTGATCAGGAGAATTTAAAAGGTTTTCCCCTATCTTCATCTCCTTTACTACCTGCCGAATCCTATTACTCATTGCACGGAAAAATTTGGCATTAGCCTTTCCCTGCTTAATCCAGCATTGTTTGGTCTGTTGTGCCAAACGAGTTTCTTTTCTCTCCATCCACACTAAAAGCTCCAGTCGTGAAGCCGAAAGATCATTTTCAACATCCTCTGAATAATCAGCTGAGAGACCAGTGGTATAAATCCTTCATGCGAGGTCCACATCTGTTGAAACTTAAAGGAAGAATAACCATACGGAACCTCTCTCATCTCCAAGCAAATCACCATAGGAGCATGGTCTGATGATGTTCAAGGTAGATATTTCATATTTGCATCAGGAAAAACTTCCATGGCCTCCATATTCAGGAAAGCCCGATCCAAACGAGCCCAACTACAAGTAAAATTGCGATGCCCATTACACCACGATAAGGAGTTGCCACTGCACTGCACTTTAGTAAGGCTACAAGCATCAACACACAAGTTAAAGTCTGCCATTGCATTTGCCAGCCGAGATCTCCCCCTTCGTCTTTCATTATCATTTCGAATAATGTTAAAGTCACCCACTACTACCCATGGAGAATTTTGGTTTGAATCTTCCAAAAACCTCCATAAATTTCTTCTATTTAAATAACATCATTTAGCATACACAAAAGTGACCTACACAGGCTACCCAGTTACAACAATTTCCACTGAGACATGTTGCTCACTCATACTTTCCACTTTCAGATTAGTCTCATTCTTCCAAAAAAAAACCACAGTTTCCCTCCCACCTCTTCATTGGAACCACATGGATCAAACTTTAACTTATTTCTCCACCACTGCAATCTAGAGGAGTTAGTCATCGGTTCACCCCTTACTTTAACTTCTTTTCTTTTCCTCCCAGTTTCTTTCATCCCTTTAGAGTCCGACAGATTATCTTTATCTTTCGCCATCGGCTCCAGATTATCCTCAGACTCAGTATTTGAACATACTTGTACTGCATCCAAATCAAAATGAGTATCCTCTGAAGAACTTTTGTCAGCAGGAACACTTTGATCTAAATTACCAACTTCCTTTTCGACTGACACCAAAAACTCCCCTTGGGAAGAAGACTCTCCCAATTGTACTACCATCCCCGCTTGCCTTTCCAATCCCTCACTCATGGCAAAACTGGCTCATCCTTTTCCAAATCATGCACACACTCAGGATTCTGAAAAAGGATGGGAGTTACACCTTCCGAATCCTTTCCCTCCGAAAAATCTTTTATTTGTTCATTCTTACCATCTACTTGATCCGAATTCTGTACATTATTATCAATCTCGCTCCCTAGAAGTCCCATATCATTGCAGTCATCCAGCTTGTCAAAACAAGCTCCCATATTATTGTCCACCGTGTTAACAGGTTTTTCTAATAAAGGATTCTCAATCGTTGTTTTTCGAACCCAGGTTTTACCTGGTTTTCCAACTTCCTTCCCATATTTTTGTGCAGTCTCACGATGTAGTCCCTCCTTTTGCATGTCCTCAGATTATGACCTTGCGTCTAACACTTCGTGCAGAAGGCTGGCAAAGTTTCATACACAATTTCTTGATAATAACACTGAGGATTAATCAGTGTACCAATCCATGATGCCAAAAGGGGTTCTTTTGCAATATCCATCTCAATACAAACTGTGCCCCATCTGTACGGGTAGCACAACACAATAAGTACAACAACTTCAACATGGTAAGTAAAACATAAGTTGTACAACATAAGTACTACAACCACAGTACGTAATACAACAAATCATTTTACCAATCGTCAACACAAGTATACATAGACAGTAATACAACAAATTTAATTACTTTGCTGACGAAATGTCAACTAAAAAACATCAACAATGCATTCAATGCATAATAGGGATTCACAAAAAAGATGATGTAACTTGAAGACTTAAAGTTTCAATCCAGTACCATGAATGTTTTCATCAATAATATGGTCTAATTCGTCTACCATATAAGGTGTAAAGTAATTCACCCAATCTCCACTATTGCCTTTGTGAAAAAATGATGCATTGTCTATGCCTTGGCGCAATAATGCCGTGTTATGATTTGGAATGTACTGCCTTCCATTTTTATTCACATTCAACTTGCTTAAGTTATCAAAACTACACAATCTTGAAATATCATTCACCATACCTTTTGCCTCTTCTTTGGAGAAAATGGACAATCCAAATGGATGGTGGGTTGCTCTTTCATTTCCTCATACTTCAAGAAAAGTATCTTTTGAGCTCTCTTTTCTATGCCTTCCTTCCAACAATTCAAAACATGATCCCAATAGGGGCCAAATGGACTCACTCCCCTATAGAATTGATCAAAAGCTTCTTCAAATGAGTTTGTGGTTGCGTGCACCCTATCCATGAAGTGCCAAAGTAACACAAAAGTATCTTTAGGATTCCTACATACATACAGAATCTTACATGCCGAGTCCTTCACAGATGTTGGTAGCAAAGCATAAGGTAAATGAGTTGAAAATAGTCTTGGAGATGCAATGGAGTTGAGATTTGGAACCTCTTTTCTGTTGTAGATATCTCCTTCCAACATGGGCACAAGAGTATGAGGATTGTTTATGAATAGAGGGTGTAGTTGAAGATCTAAATAGTGGACTCGATTTACTAAGGCAAATAAGATGGCTTCAACCAAGTAGTGCCAACTTTGGGAAGGGTCACAAGTAGGATGTCACGAGCTTGGAATTGCTTTTGGAATGCTATTACTCCTTCCATGGACGAAGTTGGGATCCCAAATCCATGATATTTATTGAGATAACCTTCCGTTGGTAGAGCTATGATACAATCAATATGCCTCAACAAAAGATAGTATAAACATTGCCTAAATTATCAGACAATATTGAGTCAATAGCTGGAAATTAAAATTGCCGAAAGAAAATTGGCCTAGTCGAAATTGAATCATGAGGGTAAATATTGGACAGTAAGCTAGTAATCCTACCGTATACAAATAGTATTTACGTTGAAGGAGAGATCGTATAGTATGCTTAATCTTACAACAAATATATATTGGCCTAGAGGTAATTACCACAGGAGATGGAAATGAAAATAGCATGGGCTGCTATGGCGACACAGTGGGGATGTCAATTCACGATGGGGCAGCCTAGGGAGAGAGATAGAGAAGAGAGAGAGAGAGAGACTACATCAAGGACGAAAAGATCTAGGAGAGAAATTAGGGTTTAGAGTGTTTCATCTATACCGGCGAGGAGACGACTCTTGCAAAGGAGGCCACGGCCTGAGGAGCGGCAGCGCAGCAACTCGTAGAGACAGCTTCGTCAGCGCAGCAGGGGAAAATTTGATGCAGTTTGATTTTTCGTCGATTGCATCCAATAAATAGAATGGGTTTTTGCGGCGCTATGGGTTTCGCCATAATAAACCATCCTAGATGCTTATTGCGGCGCAAAGTGTACACGCCAAAGGTAAGTTTTTATTGCAGCGATTAGGATATCGCCGCAACAGCTCATGTATTCTTTGCACGTCTATTTTCGTTGCAATAGCACATTATGGTTGCTTTGACTTTGTTGGCCGTAAATAAACTCACCGCAATCCATTTTTAACGGCGCAATTATACTCCCCGCAAAATCTTATTATTCGCGAAACTAGACTCTTACATATCTGCCGCGACAGCGTATCGCCGCAAATAATAAAAACTATTGGCGACCAAGAAAAGCGCCGCATTTACCCACAACAATTGCGGCAATTGAATTTGCTGTGCCTAGCAAACGCCGGAAAGGAAAATTATTTCCAGCGACATACTAACTCAACGGAAAATCATAGAATGTTTTGTAATTGGTGCTATTTTGCAACCAAAAGTAGCCGCAGGATAAATAATAAAAAAAACGCAGCAAAAGCTTGGTTTTGTTGTAGCGCGTCTTTGCATTCTTGAATTGTTGTAATTGGTGCTATTTTGCGACCAGCGACATACAAATTTTTTTTTTTTTAATATTTTTATACCAAAGGATGCAAGGGTTTTATATATACATACATATATATATATTTATATATATTACATTTTGTTGAGGTTTGGATCTAGCTAGGATCCCGCGTCAAGCTCTTACATGCATAAAAATCGTTAACAACAAAATTACTCGCTTAAACTAATTATGAGGTTAGAGGGTGGGTGAATTACTTCACACCTCAAATGGCAGATAAATTAATTAGAGCATATAATTGAAGATAAGTTTCATGCTACGGCATGGATTAAAATTTTAGGTCTTTAATTAAGAGAAGTTTACCAAAGAATGATCATAAAGAGCACTGCATGCATGGGTCAATCATCTGGTTGGGAAGTACTATCTCTACATATTACAAGTCACTAAACTATGCCTACTTTTGGGAAAAATGTATATATTGACACTTAACGAGAGAAATGTGTGTTGTATTTTCTAATTAATCTCTATTTGTTGTTCATAATTATGATATATATATATATATAATATATATTAATATTAATATTAATAATAGAGCAACATCAAATACAAAAATAATTATTTTTATAACTCTATTTTAGATGGAGGGTATTTATTTATTTATTTATTGTAAAACAGAGTTGTACAACTCTGTAAAAGAAGTTCTCTCTTATCATTTTTCTTAACAAATAAAACAGCATGCGCAACTTGAACCTAACCATAGATTTCTGAGGTTTTTTTGGAAAGGTTTAACATGACAACACGAAGAACGAAAACCTTTTTCGCCGATGTGAGGTTGGAGACTGGGTAAATTACTTAACACCTCAAATGGCAGAGAAACTAGATGACATTTTTAAAGAGAAGTTTCATGGTACTGGGCTAACATTTTAGGACATCCATAGGAGGTTGCATCCCCGTTATCGCGGCTATATAATATATATATATATATATATATTTATATATGTAGTATATGTGAACGTCTTTAACATTGTCAATGTTTATGATGGAATGTTGTGATCAGTATGATAAGTCCCTTGCATCCTTAGTATAAGTTTGCATTTGCATTTACGGCGATTTTATAACTGTCGGAAATAAAATCGTCGCAAAAATCCATTAATTGCGGCGATTTTTAAATCGTCGCACTATTTTTACATAAAAAATTTGAAATTAGTCTTTTGCAGCGATTTTTTAATTTTTTGCGATAGTCATATTCGCCGCAAATAATAATTTGGTCTTTCGCAGTGAATTTTTAATTTTTGCGACGAAAAATTCATCGGAATACTCAAAATTTTTTTTGCGACGGTTAATTAATCGTCGCAATTGTGAATGTACTCATTTGCAGCGATCTATTTTATGTTAAAATCGCTGAACAAATTATTTCCAACGATTTTAAAATCGACGCAACAACATTTGCTGCAAATACAGATTATTAACAGCGAATTTTGAATTTCGCCGCTGATTTCATAGCGACGTTTGGAGCGATGCCAATTTCTAGCGATTTTAATTTTTATATTTCCGGCGAGGATTTGGATATTTGCGGCGATATCACGACGCTGGAAATAACTCAAACCTAAAATTAAAATACCCGCTCGGGCTCCTTTCCCTCCAGCGCTTCGCCCCCCTCCCCCTTTCCCTCCCTCCCGAACTCTTCCCTCTCAAGCAGAACCCACGCCGGTGAGCACTGTCCATCGTGAGCGACCCCACCACGCCACAGCCACCTCACCTCGATGGCCACCGCTCATTCTCCGCCAGCCCCTCGCCGATCTCTTTCCTCCCCAAATCTGCCCTTACCTCTCTCTCTCTCTCTCTCTCTCTCTCTCTCTCTCGGGTTTCTCTGTATTGCCGCCACTAGGGGCGCCGTTCGCCACCACCCACACGTCGACGCCGTTGCCAGTTCTCCGTCGGAGCTCCTTCTCCTCCACGCGTAGCCCAGCGGCCCGAGGCCCTCCCTCTCTCCCTTTCTCTGTTCTTAACCCACGGCCACCAGCTCTGCCCAGCGGCACCGTGCTCCTCCCGAGCCACCACTCCACGCCAAGAAACCACCATGGCCACCCCTCTCAGCTTCCTCGTTAACAGATTTAGCTTGCCATTTCTCAGTAGACGGTATACTCAATTTATATTCTGCAGGTAGTATTTTTAACATTTATAATTCACATTTGGTTCTATAGTTCATACTGATTAAGGCCTCTTGCATATAGTCACTAAGAACCAAATGAATTTTCACTTGGTTCCTTGTGCTCCCATTAAAGAATAATGCTATACTCACTAGTATCATCACATCTAATAAAAAGAGATGATGCAGATCATTATTTCTCTTGTTTCTGTTGCTCATGTATTCAGTTACTGCCGGTGTTTGATTCAATCTTATTGATTAATTAGTGTATGATTCTAATTAGGCTATACTCTGCTTGCTTGATTTTATCTTTTGTACGTGGGAGACATGGGATGTGTTGTGTTCATTGCTAATTTGTGTGTTCTTATTTTTTCCAAGTAACAAGACTTGTTCCAATTTGTGTGTTCTTATGTCTTAATTTTAAAAGCTTTTGCAGTGATTTTCTTTGTTTACTTCAATTT
>QEOT01124006.1:104445-114766 GCA_003123785.1 Pterocarya stenoptera
TTTTTTTTTTTCTTGAAAACTAAAGTTTGATTATTTACGGCGATAAATTTTCGCCGCAAATGTTTATTTGCGGCGAAAATGCCTGCTGCAAATATATAACTGCGACAATAACTTAAGATCGCTAGAAAAATATTGAGTTATTTGCGGCGTTTTCGAGTCTTTCGCGACGATTTATGTCGCCGCAATTGATTTTTATCAACGATTTAGGGGGAAACGAAAATGGTATTGTTGTCGATTTTTTTGGACAGTTGCGGTTCGTAATAATCGCCGAAAATAAGATTTTTTCCAACGATTTTTTGTTATCGCTGAAAATTGTCAGAATCGTCAGTTTAAAATCATCGACTAGTCGGCGATTTTAAAATCGCCGAGAAAGAGGAAAACCAGCAATTTTGGTAGGTATTTTCGACTATTTTGCGCGCTGAGAATGACCTGATTTCTTGCAGTGAGGATACTTTGCTTTAGGTATGAGGAACTTAAAGAGCAACCCACCGCTCATTTGAAGAGAAAAGTTAAGTTCTTGAGGTGCCCATTTTCTTCAGAAGAAGAGACAAAAGGTATAGTAAATGATATCTCAATGTTGTGTAGTTTTGATTATTTGAGCAAGTTAGAGGTAAATAAAAGTGGAATAACCCACAAGACGAAGAACGAAAACCTTTTTCGCCGATATGAGTTTGGAGACTGGATACATTACTTAACACCTCAAATGGCAAAGAAAGTAGATGACATTTTTAAAGAGAAGTTGAGCTAACTTTTTAGGACATCCAAAGGTGTACTGGGCTAACGCACACACTGATCTACTCTCTCTCTAAAATTTAATTAGTCTTAGAGATCACTAGTGTTGTTTCATATATATATATATATATAATTCTAGTTGATCATAATTAATTATAATAATGTAAATAGAAAAGCAAATTCGTTTTGCTTGTTTTTGCAATTAGATGGGAAAATCGCTGCCCAATGAGAAAGGAAAATCCATTAGACATGCAATATAATTCATCCATGCAGAAGGGGAAAAGAAAAAAAAAATAGAAAGAAGAAGAAGAAGAGAGTTGAACCATCTGCGGAAGATACATACATATAATATGCCTGGAAAATGATTGAACCGACGTTCAACCATCTTTGGATATTTTTCTTAATTACCTCTATACCCCATGATCTACTTCAACCTACGTTCATTCATCTTTGGATAGGCCAGACAGTCCGACAGGGTTTGAAGCCCGGGTTCCAGCCATGAACAATCCTATCGACTATAATTGCTTACCTTTATGCCCTATACTTCAACCAACGTTCATTCATCTTTTGGGTATGCCAAACAGTCAAATCGGGTAATATCAAATACACTTTTTGAATAAAAAAAAAATACACTTTTAGAATGTAAAAATTTTACATATTTATTTTGAAAAAAAAAAGTGAGATTCTTATTAAAAAAATAAATTTTTCATATAAATTCAAAATTTATCCCTTTTTTTAGATATACAAAATTTATACATTCTAATACTCCAAATATCATTTATCGTTTTGTTTTCAAAACAATATGCTAGAAAAATAATTGAAAGTATTGGGTTTTAGATATTTTGCACATTCATTCATCTTTTGGGTAGGCCAGACAGTCAGACTATTTTGGAAACAATAAATGACCTACGTACACTCGCATTGGTGTTGATCCAGAAAGGTTGGTTTAGTTAGTGGAAGACATTTAATTGGGCCCGGTGGTGGATCAATGACACAAAAGTGACAGACGAATGACAATGACAAATATCCTCTTTGTTTTTTTTTTTTTTCTACAGTCCCAGCTCCCGTTGGGAGACCGTTAGTTATAGGATTTTTTTCTAATACTTTTAAATATTTTTTTAAAAAAAGAAAAAAGTATAATATTATTAAAAAATATTTTCTTAATTATTAAGTAAAAATAAATAAAAAATTACAGTGATAGAATAGAATAATAAGAATAGTATTATTTTTCTTTTCTTTTTTCCCTCCGCATGACAAATAAGATTTTTATTTAATTTGTTTGTCAGGTTAATTGGTATTCTTTTTTCTCCTCTTCTGACCAAATTTTCTTTTCTTTTTAAAAAATTAAATCATATTTAATAAAACTGGGGCTTCAAAGGATTTGAAAACAGGGATTCAGATGTTTTATTCGAACTCTTTTACATAGAATCTACAAGAAATAAATACTTGATTTGAAGAAATAATTATTTGTTGTAGTGTATACTTCAAAACTCAAATAGCCAGATAAATTAGAGCGTACGATTGAAGAGACGTTTGATGCTACTTACTGCGCCATCGGTTAAAATTTTAGGTCTTCATGCTGCAGCATGCGCTGGGCATCGAATTTTAAAGAGTGCATATGTATTAGTAAAATGATCAATGAAAACTTATAATATATGCGGACAGCTGGAGTTCTATAATTTATTACTTTCAACGTTTATGTTTACAAATCGTCGATCGGTAGATCCAAGTCTCCTTCAATGTTGTTGTTGAATGTGTATATGATCATGACATGATGCATTTCGTTGGTGTACAATAAATTTGTTGTATTATATATTTATATATATATTTATATATTAACATGGTTAATTACATGATGTGCCTTGATGTACTCGTGACGGTTTACCCAAAGAATGATCATAAATAAAGACAACACGATGGATGAGTCCAAAAATATGAATGGTCATAAAAATCATATGCATGCATGGGACCAAAAATATGAATAATTTGTGCAGATGAGATATAATTATGTGGTTGGAGATCAGGAAGAGCAGTAGTACTAGCTCTATATCCACCACATATATACATATACAAAAGGGGCCCACAAACATTAATATCTGGTTGGGTTGCGCAGATAAAATTAGTTGAGATGAAAGTTAAAAAATAAATATAATTTTGTTAGGATAAAATATTTTACTATTATTTTTGTTTTAAGATTTAAAAATGTTGAATTGTTTATTTTATTCTGTGTAAAAATTTAAAAAATATTATAATAATTAAATGAGATAAGATTATTTGTATAACCAAACAAGACCTAAATATTATGTCAGCAAATTACCCTATTTTTAGAAAAAGGTGTGTATATTGAAACGTATGGAGAAAGAGAAATACTTTAGTTACAAAGTGATTATATCCTACAAACTGATGTGGCTTAATGTTTAAATTATAAAATTACTTTTATTGTAAAGCAGATCTAACGGATTATATTAAGCCACGTCTGTTTGTAAGATTACTTTTATGTAATATCTTTGTGGCTATAATTTTACTGCCAACATCACTCAAGATTAATATTGAATATTAGTAAATGAGTAACGATACATAAATAATTCTTCTTTAGGGTATTATTATTATTATTATTATTATTATCATTTTTCTTAATAAATAAAGAGTAATGCTAGAGGGAAGCCACTCTAATAGTGCACATTTTGCACTCACTACGTGGCTGCCTCTAGATCTCTCATCTTTTTTTCTTTTTCATCTCCTATGCTCTCTCTCGCCGCTCTCTCTCTCCTGCTCTCTCTCTCTTGCCACTCTCTCTCAACTCTCTCTCGTCGCTCTCTCTCTCACTGCTTGCAACTCTCTCTCTCTCATCGTCCGTTTCCCTCTCTCTCATCGTCTCTCTCTCTTCAAAAGGAACTTGACTTTAACTTTAAATTTGATGAGGACACGTATGTGTGCAATGGTTTCTCCCAAATAGTAGCTCTCCCAAGATTATTTCATAAATAAAACTGCATGCCGGCCAACTTTTTCCAACCACTTGCAAGAAGATGAACTAACCCCAGATCAATACAGGGACTTCATACTTCCCAAAAACAGGTTTCCAAATTAGTCAGTGCCATGGATTTTGGTTTCCAACTAAGTTCATGCATGGAGTTCTATCCAGCTTCCAAAAACACTTCCAAGCTCATGAGACTGATATTCTAATGATGACCCCTCCCAAAGTTGGGACTACTTGGTTGAAGGCTATCAGCTTGTTCGCCATAGTGAACCGAAAGCATCATCTAGACCTTCAGAAACATCCATTGCTCACAAACAATCCTCATATTCTTGTGCCCTACTTGGACTTACATCTCTACAATAAAAAAAGAGGTTCCAGATTCACCTCTTTACCCTCTCCAAGGCTCTTTTCAGCTCATTTACCTTATACATTGCTACCAACATCTGTTAAAGAAGAGTTTCCTGGTACCGGGCTAACATTTTAGGACATTCAAACGTAGTCTCAGATGAAAAACGTGTGATACAGGTCCGTAACGTCATTCCATTCGTCGTTTACAGCACTAATCTTTGATCTATAAATACCTGAACCCGCAATCTGTTTATGATCTCATACTAGCCCCTGGAACTGAAAGCACTAGAGTTAAGTGCCATTTAGCAACACCATCTCCAATACTACGTACGGTGCCAATTAACTTCTACAATGTCTCTGCAAGTTTCAGCAGTAGCTGCTCCAGCAGCTAAGAATCATGTTATGCCAGAAATTAACCGTCGCTCAGCAAATTTTCAACCCAGCATTTGAGGTGACCATTTCCTCTCATATGCTTCTGAATTCCTGGTAATTAAAGATTGATATGTATCGTGTTTACATTACTACATCATCATAAATGTGTTTGAACTCTCGTAAATCAAACACTACTTTTGCATTTCTCAGTGTAACTAACGCTAGCTTATAAGCCCTTACTTTTAGCTTATAAGCCCTTACTTTTCAAGGGATAATATTATAATCTTGGAAGTGTGATATTATTCCATTGACGAGTCACAGTGCATATATACCTTTTGCTCGTACAGGAAACTGATGTGATAATGAGGCAACAAATTGAGGAATTGAAGGAAAATGTGAGGACAATGCTCACGGCTACGGTTGAGAAGCCTTCACAAAAACTGAACTTCGTTGATGCAATTCAGCGCTTAGGCGTGTGTTACCATTTTGATAATGAGATTCAAGCAATTCTGCAACAACTGCAGAAGACTCATGAAAGTGATGACCCTGAATATACTGATGACCTCTACACTGTTGCCCTGCTGTTTCGACTACTTAGACAAGACGGCTATTACGTTTCGTGCGGTAAAAAATGCGTGCTTCAATTCCTTTCTATAGGTTTGCAGAATTATTTTTCAAAGGAAACATATATAAATAAACTAATTAAAGGTTTTAAAAGTACTATTTAACACATATATATTAATCTTCTTCCATGGGGTGACTCATTTGATGTCATTGGAATATTCTGAGGCAGATATGTTCAACAAGTTCAAGGACAGCAAAGGGAATTTTAAGGGATCGCTTTGCAATGATGTGAAAGGAATTTTAAGCTTGTATGAAGCCACACATCTCAGGGTAAAAGGTGAAGATATATTGGATGAGGCTCTTGTCTTCACTACCACACATCTTCAGTCTGTAGCATCCCAATTAAGCGGGCCCCCAGCAGCACAAGTAACCCATGCCTTGAAACAGCCTATCCGGAAAGGACTACCAAGGCTAGAGGCGAGGCATTACTTTTCTGTATACCAAGAAGACGCTTCACATGATAAAGTTATTCTTAAGTTTGCAAAGTTGGATTTCAACCTATTGCAGAAAGTGCACCAGAAAGAACTTTCTGACATTGCTAGGTCAGTTATTAAGCTCCATCTCAGAGTACTTGCAAGTACTGTGAGTAAGCTAGCTTGTACATGATGATATGATCAATTGATAGAATGGTTCTTTTAAATTATGTTTTACAGCTGGTGGAAAGACTTGGACTTTTCAAGGAAGCTACCCTTTATCAGAGACAGGGTGGTTGAGTGCTATTTTTGGATACAGGGAGTGTACTTTGAGCCCCAATATTGCTTTGCTAGGAGGAGCTAACCAAAGTGATCTTCATGACCTTTGTTATTGATGATATCTATGGTGTGTATGGTACAATTGAAGAACTTGAATGACGTTACAGACCTGTATCACACGTTTTTCATCTGAGACAACCTTTGAATGTCCTAAAATGTTAGCCCAGTACCAAACTTTTCTTTAACAGATGTTGGTAGCTAGCAATGTGTAAGGTAAATGAGTTGAAAAGAGCCTTGGAGAGGGTAAAGAGGTGAGATCTAAAACCTCTTTTTTTATTGTAGAGATGTAAGTCCAAGTAGGGCACAAGAATATGAGGATTGTTTGTGAGCAATGGATGTTTCTGAAGGTCTAGATGATGCTTTTGGTTCACCATGCCGAACAAGATGAACTTCAACCAAGTAGTCCCAAAGTTTGGGAGGGGTCATCATTAGAATATCAGTCTCATGAGCTTGGAAGTGTTTTTGAAAGGATAGAACTCCATGCATGAACATAGTTGGAAACCAAAATCCATCGTACTGACTTAAGAAGCCTGTTGTTGGGAGGGAGGATATGAAGTCTCTGTAGTATTGATCTGGGGTTAGTTCATCTTCTTGCAAGTGCTCCGAAAAAGGTGGATCGAGTGTAGACATGATTCAAGAAGGAAGGGAAGTAGTAAAACGTAGTACGTAGTATGATCGTGGTACTTTCACCCGAATTGTTCTGTAATGGTTGATATTTCAGATGCACCTAGCTACTCTCAATGTTATGGGGTATATATAGAGAAGTACACCCGATCCGTTATTCATATTTTTGGTCCCATGCATCATGTTGTCTTTAATTATGATCATTCTTTGGGTAAGCCGCCACGATCGAGTACATCAAGGCATACATCATGTAATTAACCATGTTAATGTATATAGTGATAATAATACATGAGAGTATTTGTCATTTGGGGAGGAAAAAAAAAACAGAGAGAGTATTTGTCATGAGTTTTGCTATGTACAAGCAAGTCTGCGTACCAATCTATGTATTAATGTTGTTGCCTTCATATTCTAAATTCAAATTAGCATTATTTTCAAGAAAGTTTACTTTCTGACCAATCATATTGAATGGGTACGCGTATTAGTGCGCAGAATCGCTTACAACTAGATTTTTCCATTTGTCATTGTCATTTGTCTGTTACTTTTGTGTCATTGACCCACCACCGAGCCCCAATTAAATGTCTTCCACTTAACTAAACCAATCAACACCAATGCGAGTGTACGTAGGACATTTATTGTTTCTAAAATAGTCTGGCTGTCTGGCCTACCCAAAGATGAATGAGCGTGCATATAGGTAAGCAAAATATCTAAAAACCCAATACTTTCAATTATTTTCCAAGCATATTGTTTTGTTTTCAAAATGAAAAATGATATTTATAATATTAAGACGATAAATGACAAACAAATTAACCGAAGGATCGTTAGCCCAAAAAGATTCTTCAATAAGACCATAGTGGTGAGGCAAAGCAGCAAATGGAGAGGGAGCAGCTTTTGGGAGAGAAGATCTCGAAAGACAAAGGGAGGAGGGCTTTGAGAAATCGAAGAGAAGGGGAGAGTTATTTGCTGTGGAGACGAAGAGAGGTCTTCATGGGCGGGAGGGGGAGAACTCGAAGGGAGGGAAGGGTGGAGATGAAGGAAGGTGTATTGGTCTTTGATACGAAACGCACCATTTTGTCTTTTCATTTTTCACATTAGCTGCTGCTCCCCCGCGCTTACATAGCCCGACTGCATTTATCACTTTTTTTTTATACAAATGGGTGCAAAACGTTGCAAGGCCATCCTTTTATTTTCTTATATTTTTATATTTTTGTTGAGGTTTGGATCTAGGATCTGCCATGCTCCTAAAGCATTCAGATCGGATTTTCTATATTTTCTTTTAAATTTTATTCATTTTTAAAAAACTTTTTGCATCTCATTCTCTATCTTTTTTCTAGTCTATTAAAATATTTTTTTCTTTATTATTATTTCTACTACTTTATTTCTACATCTTTAACTATTCCCTATAAAATATATATAAAAACTGATTTAGTGGATGAATAGTTACTCTCCAAATATAAGAAGTCACTCTTTGCATCCTAAACCTATAACTTAAAAAAGGGAACCGGATGGAGTGTTTATTTTGTCAAAAAAATTAAGTTGATTCCTTAAAATTTAGAAATTTGGGGAGTATAAGAAAACGGATGGGAATGCTCTTACATCACTTACTTTATGCATTGAGTTTGGGACTAAAAACAAGTTATATTTGAAGGGGATGCAATAGTAATTAATACAATCAAAAGCAATGAGGAGTAGTGGAGTAGTGTGAGGATGATTATCAAAGATATTAAAAGGTTGCTTGAAAAGTTTGATCAATAAACTGTCCACGACTCCCGCATCTTCTTAGAAGAGTCAATAAAGTTACTCATGTGTTAGCAAAGAGTGCTTTAGGAATTTATAAGGAGAGTATCCAGCTCAAAGATTACCCTCATTGTATTCATTCATTTTTAAAAAATATTTAGGGTACCGATGCATTTGACCGATAGTACTTTTTTAAAAATATTAAAAAAATGAAAAAAATGCACGTTATTGTTGTATCAGTCCGAGTAGCAGTGTCCTTCATTTTTTATAATGAGTATCGATAAAAGCAATCTTTTATTTAAAAGAAAAATGAAAGAATTTGACGTGAAATTAGTTTGGCTTTAACTCTAATGTGAAAGAAAGTTGGGTTGCAAATGGTAATTGATGAGCAAGGGAATGTTAGAACGCTCTTGAAAACACTTTGAACCTTTCCAAATGATCAAAAAAGAGGTTCCAGATATGTTATCTATTTTCCAACTTGTAGACAATTTGAATCTTTCCATATTGAGCAAGGGAGTTGAGATATGGAACCTTTGCAAATGATCTGGATCCTCTTTTTTGTTGTAGATAATAGATCTGGAACCTCTCTTATTCATCTCCAAGTTAGTCAAATGATCAAAACCACACAACCTTGAGATTTCATTTATCACACCTCTATCCTTTTCTTCTTGGGAAAAATGACACCTCAAGAACTCACCTACTCTCTTCAAATAGGTCGGGGGCTACTCTTTTATTTCCTCGTATCTTAGGAAAAGTACCCGCTGGGGCTTCTTCAAGCTTTCATTCCAATATCTCAAAACTTAATCCCAATACGATCTAAATTATGAACTCATAAAGGCTCCTTAAGTTATTTAACCTGGTTCCAAATACAACATAAAGGTAGATGCATGCATGGGAAACTAGTTGTTCCCAACCTATGATCAATAGAATGAAGAAAAATATTATAAGCTATTGAACCCAGGGCGTTGTTGGCACAAGAATTATATCCTTATGATCATCATGATATGAATGAAAGAGACATAATAATTAGAGAATACAACATACATTTCTCACTTTATATGTCAACATAAACATTGAAAATACTGAATACATCTCCTTACATATATAATAGATCATACTGCTGATACAATTATCGATAGAAAAATAAAGGAACGCTAATAATACAACTTAAAATTTGGTGACACAACTTAAAGACCTAAAATTTTAATCCTATAGCATGAAACTTCTCTTCAATCGTACGATCTAATTTCTCTTCCATTTGAGGTGTGAAGTAGTTCACCCACCCTCCAACCTCACCGCGGCGGAAAAATGTAGCATACTTCACTCCTCGACTGGAAACTCCACTTTTATTCACCTCCAAGTTACTCAAATTATCAAAACTACACAACCTTGAGATATCATCTACTGCACCTCTGACATCTTCTTCTTGGGTAAAAGGACACCCTAAGAATTCAGCTAATCTCCTCAAGTGGGTGGAAGGCTGCTCTTTCATTTCCTCATACCTTAAGAAGGTATCTTTTGAGGGTTTTCTAAACTTACCTTCCAATAGCCCACAACATTATCCCAATACGGCCCAAAGGGACTCACTCCCCTACAAAACTTATCTAAAGCCTCCTCAAGTGAGTCTGTGGTCCAATTCAACTTGGTTTGGAAGTGCCATAGTGAGACAAAAGTGTCCTTGGGGTTCCTACACAAATACACAATCTTACAAGTTGAGTTCTTCACAGATGTTGGTAACAATACATAAGCCGAATGAGTTGAAAAGAGCCTTGGAGAGGTAAAAGATGTGAGATCTGGAACCTCTTTTTTATTGTATAGATACAAGTCCAAGTAGGGCACAAGACTATGAGGATTGTTTTTGAGCAGAGGATGTTCTTGATGGTCAACAGGATGGTGCATCCTATTCACCAAGGCGAACAAGATAGCCTTCAACCAAGTAGTGCCAACTTTGGGAGAGGTTGCAAGTAGAATATCGGTGTCCCGAGCTTGGAAGTATTTTTGGAAAGCTAGAACACCTTGAATGAACGAATGTGGGATCCAAAATCCATTGTATTGGCTGAGCGAGTCTTCTGTTGGCAGGGAGGATATGAAGTCCCTACACTCTTGGGTCAATTCATCATCTCGTAGATTATACGGACGAGGAGAAGAATCTTGTTGA
>QEOT01124007.1:0-116836 GCA_003123785.1 Pterocarya stenoptera
GTTAGAATAGGGAGATGGTTTCCCCTTCTTTTTCTTGTCTCTTTTGAATAAATTATATTATATGAACAGACTGATCTTTTTTGTGCTAGAACAAGAAGATCTTAAAGTTTTGATTGAATCCAAAAAATCCCCTAGATAAAATATTGTCATCCAATCTCAATTGTATGTTACATACATTAACCAATCTACACCAATCTCTGTCTTGTCACATGTTTGAATAATGGTGACTGGAATTCCAATTTTTCTCCAAATCTCACGCACAGGACCATTTTCGAGTGAGAAAACCTGAAAATTATAAGATCAGATGTTACATTTATATAAATACTACTGTAGATTTATTGGAAACAGAGAACTCAAGGTAAATGCTTTTAGCTAACAGACGACTCAGGTAGTTCCGGAGATGGGCAAGCCTCTAGCAACAAGTCAACAACAAAAGATAAAAGGACTTTTAGTCATTTTTCCTGCGCTACAGATGTCATTCTTAAAAGAATATAGAAATTCCACCAAATGCCTTCCACCATTTTTCTTTTATGCAAAGAAGTGAGGGACTTTGGGTACAAATCTATGGGGAGACGAACGACTAAATATATAATAGCACCTATTTCATCTAATAGTCTCCAATTTTATTCATGATACCTAATACATATATTTGAGTCCTCATGCCCAAAGTTCCTTTCCAAAATCATTCCAACCTTTCAAGTTGTCACGACTCAATTTCAAATTTACATCAAATTATGTCATTCATTTGATTTTCACATTTATAACTCTTAAAGGTCTTTTTTTTTTTTTATAAGTAAGAGATAAATTTTATTAATATGAATGAAATAGGCATGGCCCATGTACACAGGAAGTATACAAAAGAACACCTAAATACATTCTAAGAGCGATGAACTAAAGACAAGAAATCATGAATATTATCCCCGTTTAATACAATAGCGGAAAACCAAAGCAATAAAGTACGTAGAAAAAAGTTCTTCAGCTCCAGCATTGTGCGTTTCTTGTCTTCAAAACAGCGTGCATTCCTTTCCGTCCAAGAAAAAGGTCATTTTCTTCAACCCCAACTGTGTACTATAGCTTTTACACCATTCTGTCTCTCCTCAAAATTGGCAAAACTTTATTCATAGCACACACAACTTCCATGGGTAAGGATATGTGGATAAGTGTAAGGGGAAGAACAGGATAGTGAAACAGTAGTACTTGCACTTTCTGATCTCAGTATCATTAAGAAAAAATGAAAAATACTCGAGTCCCTTAGCATAGAATTTTGGAAATCATAATGGATTTGATAGGTCTAAAGGTAAAACCCCAATATTGGTCTAATTCATTTTGGTAATCCATAATTCTAAGCACAAAATAACAGAAAACTGGGTGGTAAAGCAAACTTCAAGCAATAGTTTATGATAAAAAATAAATTAAATTTTAAGCCTTCATGCCATCTGTAACACTTCGTACAAAAAAGTTTTATCTCACGCCTCCTCACTGCCCCCCATATGACAGTTTGTAGCCTAAGGGTGCTGCAGTCATCCCATAAATAAAAAGAAAAGAAGCCATATAACTAGAAATGTTTTTTTTTAATAGTTTCTTCAACCATACTCGACATATTAGAATTACAAATTAAACCAAAAAAAAGATGCACAGTAGACTACCTGTACTTCGTAGCCAATCTCCTGCAAAGCAATTGCAACTGTCACCATCAGTAATTGTTGTGAATCCACCAACAGATCTGCAAAAGCCTTCAAGTAGAAAATGAAATCAAACAGACAATCAAAGAAAAAGGCTATCCACCAAGTAAAATCAACTAAGAAAGATAATAAACCAGACAACATTCCATATGATAAAAATTGATAACCCAGAAGCATTCGTTGTAGTAGTCGAATACTGACCAATGCAAGCCGGGGCTTTCTGCACCCAAAACGCTGTAGTGTCCTGTTGAAAGAAGAAGAATGCAGATTTGCCGCCCTAGCTTCTTTCTGAAACTTCTCCAAAAGCTTAGTAGGCTCAAATCGAACATCCTCCCCAAATTCAAACACACCCATCTCCTTCAAAATGTTCAAATCCCCGTAACTCACTTCCATTTCATTTTCGAATGAAGCCCCTGACTTTTCAACCATCGAACCAGGCAGAAACATCTGGAAGAGCACCACAAAGAATAGGAACACGACCATCGTACAAATCCATAGGAGGTAATCTAGCTTCTTGAAAAGCAAAAACCTTGAGCACCTCGATCTGGGTCTCTGTAAAAATGGGTGTCTCTCGGCTCTACCAGCTGAGTTAGAGCGGAAAAGGTTGTCTCTCTTCAATGGAATCCCGGTTTCCAGAGACCCCATTCAGTGTCCCATCCAAAATTACCACAAAAGCTTCAAATTTGACACAAGCACATTTAAACCAAGCAAAAAGAAAACACTACAGACTTAAAACGGTGCTTTTAAGTGCAAAGTGAGGCACAATCAGATGATGAGGACGAATGTCTGCGAGCTTTGAGCATACAGAGAAGTGAAAGGCCAGAGATAGGCCCAGGTTATAAGGATGATGATAGCGTGTACTTTTGGTCGTAGTCATAAATTGTCGACTGAAGGTAAATCAATCATAAAATGGGTTTTCTGTGACATTTGAATGTGAAAACACTTTGCGAGCTAAAACCTCGGAGACAATCTAATGGCGGATTTACTGTTTGATGTCCGAAAGTTTAATGTTTTTTCATGCGAATAACACGTTGACAGGAATCTTAATTTTTTTTTTTTTAAGTATTTATAGTTTTATTATCACACGCTAAGTACATACATTCTGATTCTTCTCAGTATATTATGATTATAATTTAAGATTTCATCAATTAAATTACAAGTAAATCCTTAAAAAAATATCGAGTTGATTTTGTTTCTTTCCTTTTTTCAGATAGAAAACCAAATACACCTCAGCGTGGATTAGATGAACAGTAACAAGATCTACTTTTTTCTTCTATATATCTCCATACAATAATACAAAAAGGGAAGATCT
The DNA here is from genome assembly GCA_003123785.1 of Pterocarya stenoptera. Classification (NCBI taxonomy): domain Eukaryota; kingdom Viridiplantae; phylum Streptophyta; class Magnoliopsida; order Fagales; family Juglandaceae; genus Pterocarya; species Pterocarya stenoptera. Next base: position 2,995 of record QEOT01124007.1, read on the forward strand.
TGGAGAGTTAAGAAACGCAAAGATAATTTACATTTTTTTTTTTTTTTTGGTTAGTAGAAGCATGATAATGGAACAAAAGCGAAATAGTTAAAAAAGAAAAAAGACTATTCCAGTAAATGGACAACTGGACTTGATGTGTTTGCTGTCAAATAATTGATAATGGTATATGAAATTATTTGTTTATGTACGTGCACATGTATCGTGTAATTATGGGATTACACTGTATTTTGTGGATAATCTTTCCTGTGTAAAGTTTCCAAAGCTTTTCAAATCTCTGGTGATTCCGTAAATGGTTTACACTTTAATTGAAGATTCATGTGGATTCAGTACTTGAATCGATAAAAATCGAATCGATTTCTATGAATATATTTTTGAACTGATCGATTCAAAATTGTATTTATTTTTAAGTTGTCTAATAACTGATTTTTTTTTTCTTTTAATTTTTTATACAAAAATACGATAGAATTCAATATATATTGACTTTTTTATCGGTGTATTTAATAAGAATTTTAGAAAAATTAAAAAATAAAATATGCAGTTCTTTTTTTTTTTAATTGAACAAAATATTAAGGAGATGAATGAATATTTTATATTATATTTATGGTTGTGCATAAACTACTACATTTATCATGTGTCTATATCGTAATGGTCTTTATATTTTTCATATATAAGGCAAAAAAATATCGACTATTGAGGTTAAATACATAAATTACATCTTTATTGAAACAATTTAGATTCATATCATATTTATTAATTCATCCAAAAATAAATAAAAATATCTAATACAAATGAAATGAGATTGTTTTTAAGAATATTTCTGAATTCATATTTTTACTTTTGAATATTGACCCTAATATCTGCATTTTAATAAAATAAAATTTAGTGGAGAATAAAATAATTTTAAATTTTTTTTTAAATATATATGATGTGTAATATAAGATGATGAGTAGCATAACCCGACTCTCTCTCTCTCTCAAATCATGCTTCTTTCAAAGAAACCCAAGTTGAAATCATTCACAATCTATTTTATTGTATAGCAGCCGACACTCTTTTTCTATTATTCAATTCAATTATTCTAAGTGATTTTTAAACATCAGCGTTTGTAGTCCAACGGTTAGGATAATTGCCTTCCAAGCAATAGACCCGGGTTCGACTCCCGGCAAACGCATTTTTGTTATTCTAATTTTTTTTTTTTTTAAGTTCTTCCTGCTTCTATTGCTGGCTTGGCAGTTGGCAGTACACCGAGTGGCGTGTTATGTGTTTTGTTCATTTCCAGAGGTTTGGTTTTCACAAAATCTTCTGAGGTTGGTGCAGATTTTACATCAGTACGAGTATGTCTGGTGTTGACAATTCTGAACACTTTTAAGGCAGGATCTATGGCAATTTACAAACAAGTAATACTATTTGCAGTCGTAGAGTACGCAAAAGTCGTGTAATCGTTTTGAAAAAGAGCGGAGTCTACAATTAAAAAAATAAAATTCATGTGAATCCCGTATATATTCACTTTTTTCAAAGTGATTACACAGCGCTTGTACACTAATTTCTCTTTATAAAAGAAACAGTAAACAAACTAGCATTCCCGGAAAGAGAACAGGATCTATGGCAGATGTACCAATTTTTTTCATTTTGGTGTTTGTAGAAGTACCCGAAAACATCACAAGAACTCGAGGAAAATGACTGATTTGCAAAAATGGTCAGATGTATAATGAGTAATAAATTGTTCACAAATTTGAATTTACGCAGATAAAAAAGATTTTTTTTTTTTTAAAAGGAAAATAATAGAGAGCAGGTTGGCATCAAAATCTAACTGGTACAACTAACTAATTGACATCTCCTTTCTGCTATCTGGGACACCCTGCCAAGACAACAAAGCAGCAGTGGGAAATTTCTGACCCAAGAATGGTTGATAGTTCTTTATAATCCTTGAAGGACCCATCAGCACATATAAAAAAGTTGGCTGCTCATGCAAGGTTTCCTCTCACAGATTTCACGGGAGCAGTCATTGAGCAAGAAGGCCAAGGTCACCCAGCTAGAAGCATTTTGCAATCACCAAGGGTCTGCTTGATTGTACAGGGAGATACACGTTTTTCAATTTATCATAGTCTGCCTAGAGGGGACTCGAGGGCATGATCATCAACCAACCAGAGGCCAAAGTCACGGAAGCGCTTTATCTTCTTCTCAAAACCTGTGATATAATTATTGTGAATTATAACATGCTTTCCCTTGGTTTCCTGCACCCATGTCTGGTTCTTGAAGTATAATCCTCCAGTTGGAAATGCTGCCTGGGGAAGCAAATAGAGATCCACCTGCAGAAAAACTTTAAACATCAATTTGTCTAATAATCTAAACAATGCAACTTATGAATACATTTTAAAAAATTTAAGATGCAAAATCCACTAATGCTCACTGTAGGCTGCATAGTTTCAGACCCATAATACTGACACGTCTTTTACAGGAGTCTTGGAACCAAGACCTTAAAAAAGTTCTGGTTTTTGAACACGTAGAATATAATGTGTACAGTTAAATAATACCACATCAGGATTTCATCATTTTATTTAACACCACATCGTAAAACCTCTAACATAAGCAGAAAATTCTTAAAGGCTTTTCAGATTCATTTGTAATGGAATTATAAAATGAGAGAGCTTCCCTAAAATATATATTCAGGGAAATCTGAGCTACAAAAAACTGGAAAGGAAATAATGATAATGCAAAGATAACAAACCGCTCCAACAGTTTTGTTCAATGCCCAATTAAAAGCAGGCTGATCATTTGCCTTCTTTGCTTTGGACCATGGCTGCTCTTGAAGTTCCTCAATCCACTTCTTCATAATCAGTTTTGCTCCAGTAGTTGGGCGAAGGAAAATCATACAGCTACATATGTAAGTGCGCCCCTTTTTCCCCGGTGGTGGCAGATCATGAGAGTGTTGCAGTGGTTTTACCTGGTCATCCAGGAAGAAGAAATTATTGATGATCTTAACAAGTTGCTTCTGCAGTCATGGTTCATAATGCAAGTTCAAGAAAAAGATTACATTCAAGGATTTTCTGAGCCAGGCTGACTTGATCCTTTTATGGTTTTACTTTTTTCTGTTTGGACACAAGGCACATGCTGGAATGCAAATGAAATTGGTTGCCAGTATTCTCAGCTCTTCTAGAGTCATACCGACTCATCTGAAATCCTTCCAGAGAAATTGGCGTGTGCTCATCTAGATGGATTTTGGCTTTCAAGGTTGACTTGTCTTTTTTACTTTCTTTGCATTAATTTTCTGCTAGTTTGAGCCAATGGCTAGGTAAAGAACACGCAAAAACAGCCACTCAGCTGTTATCTGCAGGGTATTTGAAAAATCTCGGCAACAAGAAATCAACAGTTGCTCCAGCAGAATGGAATTTGGGTGTATTAACAGATGTGATGTTTTGATGTTGCAAGACAACGGAATCTAATCCAAGCATACATGCTATGGTCCATGAATCACATATATGGTTAAAAAAGAGATTTTAAATGGTATCCAAGAAGACCGCCACTTACACACTAAATCTTCAAAAAATACTCGGGCCACCAAAGGATAGACAAGTTAGTCCCTTGAAGAAAATGCCCACCATATTTTAGATTTATGATCTATTTGAGTTCATTTGGAATGAGTTGGTTCTACAAGCACATATACTGCATATCTCAAACAAAGTGCACTCTATTGTCCATAAATGGCAGATAGCGAAATCAAGCGGCAAAATTGGTGTACTTACTGCTGCCATATCATCTGTAAAGTACACATCGTGATTTCCTTGCAAATAGAAGAACGGATCAGCCAACCAGACCATATCAACGTCATTGTACATAACATTATATCCAAGCTCCAAAATATGTAGTAGGTGGCGTGGTCTTCGGGATGTAAAATTGAAGAATCCCTTTAAAGTGAAACCATAAGATAAGAATTGTTAGATAACGAATCAAAAACGTATTTTTTTGCCAATGTGGCATCAAAGTCGAAACACCAAAACAAACTAAAAATAGGAAGCACAATTAGCTCTGCTTACAAAGAGTTGGATTGACCCAACTTTTCATAAAACGTAATGCTTAAACTTCGTGTAACAACAAAACGAATCAAACCCAGTAGTTAAGAACCAAAGTAACACCTGAGAACCAAACTTGTGGGCAGTTTGTGCATCGGGGGCAGGAGGAATGAGGACGGCGTGGCCGGGCCACCGCTCGTTCACCTTATAGAGCGTGGCGTAGTCCTCGGCAATCACGAGGACCTTATCTTGATGCTTTTGCCTGGAGATGCTAATCAACCAGTTGTTAAGAAAGGGCAAGTAAGGCTGGCTGACGGCGCAAACGATCACGGTGCCATTCTTGGCCACAAAAGAAGCAGCTTGTGCCAGCGAGTAGTGGCGCCACTTGGTAAGGGAAGGTGATCTGGTGGTCGAGAAGATGAAGTCGGGCATGCCCGCCCAGGGCAAAAAGACCCCGAGGACAACCAGGAGAGACAAGAGAATGAGAAGGGCGGTGGGGTTGAAAATCGAAATGGGTCTTTGGGAAGTCGAGTTAGAGCGAGGGGACAATAGGAACTGATTCGAAAACGGGTTGTGGATGGGCCTTTGGTGCAAAAACGCCGACATCATTATATATATGGTCTGGGTGTTTTTTCGATTCGGGCGAGGAGGGGAGATTATTGAGAGGGAAATTTGGGATTTTATCTGGAAGAGAAGGGATCAGAGAGAGAGAGAGAGATGATTTGGAAGTGCTTTGAATCGACTACAAAGTTGTCGGTGGTGGGTTTGTTTATGAAATCAGTGAAGATCGGCTCTGGGGCCTGCCTGGGATGGGAGTTAAAGTTGAGCTTCTGGGATGGGACTAAACGAGCAACACTGCTATGCGCTTCTATGTCCCGTTTGGCAGCGGATCAATTCAAATATTAATGCTACGTTCAATTACAATTTTATTTATATTTTTATAAAAATAAATAATTTTTTTCATTTTTTTTAATTTATATTTTAATTTTTTCAATTACAATGCTATGAGATTCATTTTATTAATTTTTTTAAATTCAAATTTTTAACTTTTAAATTTCATAATCTTTAGCAAGACACGTAGATTATTTAAGTTTTTTATAAATTTTTATTAAGTACATTAGCATTTCTCTTAATAAATATTTTACAGATTTACTTATTGACACATCAAACCCACCCACTTGTCCGTTAGGTGAGAAAAAGCCACTCAAGCTGACAGAGAAAAATGTGGCCCCAAGGGCATGCGGCGGAAAGAGGCGGATGATAACACGTATTGTAAGTTATAACTATTACATATTATTTATAGTTGCATGCTATTATATTTTTATAGTGTAGTATTTATACATGAACTTATATGTTATAATTATATACTTATATCATATGCTTCTAATAAACCAATAAATATAATATTTAATAATGTTAGCTATAATATATTCATAACTTATACTTAATAATAATATATATACAATTAGAACTTTTGATTTATTATGTTATCTATAAATTAAATGGTTTAATTTAGTACATTTCTCTTATGTATTATTATTTTTAATTTATAACTATAGGTTAATTTATTTTATAAAAAGTTATATCATAAGATTTTTTTTAATAAAAAACATTTGGTTGAATAGTTAAATGGCTAGAATTTATTGTAAAATTTAATTTTTTTATATTAATCAAAAGATAAGAATTAGAATTAAAAAAAAAAATCGAGTTTGAATTCAAACTACCTGAGTTTGAATGGTTTGTTTATTTTTAGTTGAACATTCGAACAAGAATATGTCTTATTTGAGTTCGAACCGAGTAAATATGTTAATCGAGCTCGAGTATCCTTATTCGAATTCGGCTCAACTCAGTTCGTTTGCAAGTTTAGACGAATTGGATCCCAAACATCCTCTACCATATAACAAATCTAGTTTCCACATACCTTGAAACATCCTTTTCACACTAGCTGATCAAAACTAAGAGATTTCAGAAGATCGTTCAGGACAAAGTTCTTTCGATGGTTGGCAACGTCAGTTCTAGTTTGTGTTGTATATAGTCTCTTTTAGTTTTTCGAAACTACAAAGTATGGCGCTAGGTATAATCCGAAAGGGTAATGATACCCTTACTACTCCACTACTACTTGTTTACTACCTAAGCTTACATGGTTTTATTTATTTTTTCTTCGTTTCTGTCTTCTGCTTTGCCTTCTATCATAAGTTTTATGTCTAACTATCAGAGATTCAAATCTCTTAGCTTTAGGAACATGCCTCTCAGTCCTTCCACCCCTCTGAGACTCAAATCTCTCTGTCAGTTGAGTTTTCCTTTTAAAATTCAAAACTACAATCTCGGACCCTAACATTTTCACACCTCTCCTCTCCACCTTGAGCTAGGCGGAGCCTCCTCTCCATCGCAGAAGGGCAAAAGGCAAAGCTGAAGAAAAAAAATATAAAGTCACGTAGGTTTGGGTGGTAAACCGGTAGTAATAGAATAGTAAGGGTATCATTACCCAATCCGAAATCCCTTGGATAAAAATTTGATGCTTCAACAGTTTCAATTATATTCGGCAATAATATCAATATGCAAAGAAAGAAAGCTAAACCTTGTACCTAACCTCGTTGACATAAAATCTAGAGCTAGTTACAGGTCCCAAATCTAGTTGAAGCAACTCTAAGAATAGCAACCACCACCATCAATCGGCATTATAGAAATAAATGGTTTTCACAGTAACTTTATTACGACATTCTTGCATATACAATATGAACAGTGAAAATGATAGATATTGGCACACAATTTGCATACTCCGGACAAAAGAAGTATTTATGACATCCTAGAGATCAGGGCTTATAGTTTATACTCCAGTGAGCAGATCCTGACCATCTTCACCGCTTGACTCAGGTGCAAATTTGCACATTATTAGAAAAGCTAAAATGAAAGGGTTAGAGTAGAGTAAAATTTGATTTCAAGCAATTGCTGAACTAATTAATGGCCAAGAAAACAGCTCATCATCAAGCATAGAAGAGATTTCCTGGCAACTCGACCCAAGGTTTGAGGGGTGGCTTCTGAAGATTCACGCAACAGAACCAGCCTTCATCTTTGATGTTTTCTGTTTAACGAAGAAGGCTGATAGTACGCTTTTGCTCCGAACAGGGACACTTACAATTGCACGTCGGTTTTGGTTTTCAAATGACCTGTATGTTGTCAATGCTTTGGAACTCTCCATTGCATCCTACAAAAATAGACCTCTGTCAGCTTTCTAATAATTTGACTCAATTACCAAAACAGTTCAGATACTAGATAACAAGAAATAGAATGCAGTGCAACAAGGAAAAAAATATTAACGTCAACATATAATTGTGCTAACAAGAGGCCCAGTGATAATATTTCTCAATCAAATGTCAAATTTTAGTTGAATGCAACACATTTCAAGAGAACTACACCAACTGAATAATCTATTAATCTAATGAACCTGATGTTTACAATACAAGCATTCTAGATCATCTTCTTCTTTTTTTTATGAATACAAGCATTCTAGATCATACATACAATAAGGTGAGGCTCGTGCCTAAATTAATGACAAGACCAGCCAAATGTGGAACTTATTAACTACTTAAAATCACATTGATTAATCCCCCATAAGTAGAAAACCTCCATTATGATATATGATCTGAAAAAGGGGAAAAAGAAAAATCATAGGACATGACAAAAAAAAAGGCCAAGTAAGATCATGACTTGTACTCCAAAAAGACTAGTCAAGGTTACAATTGGAGCACATTGGAATTCCCATAAAGGGCAAGAACTTTTCCTTGCAGACTATGTAGGATCCCATTTATCCTCCTCTTATATTCAATCTGAGATATTACAATCTCTCCTTTGAAGCATTGGCATCCTCGTTAGGCTGGCCCATTAGAACTATGATATATACTACACCATCATCCTATTCTTATCTTATTATATTGATGTGACACTATCCATCAACCATTGGATCAATTTTTTTTTAAAATTTTTTTATCAATAAATAAGAGCTTTATTAAAAATAGGCATAGCAAAGTACATGGGACATATACAACCCATGCAAGCAACACCTATGCATGAGTAACCATTGGATCAATTCTTATTTAATAATTATAATAATAATCAAGGTTGATGGGTAGTGGCACCTTGGCATAATAGGATGAGAATGGATGAGCGCATAGTTTTTAGCATTTCTCATTCCATTATAGGTGAAATGAATCGAGTTCAACACTTGGCTAGGATTGGCTTTGATACCATTTGTAAACAACTCAAGTAAAGCCAAGAATCAATATTAGAGGCAAGAACTTCTCTCTGTCTCAGACTATGTGGGATTCCCTTCACCATCCCCCTATACTCAACCAAGAGTGTTACACAAGATTAATAACGGGTCATCACCCTACTAAATAGTACACATATGAAAGTTTTTAAGAAGCTTTCATGAAAGATATCGTGTAAAATTAATACATAATCATGATATATGAGTCTTCCAGATCAACACATATTACTCATCAAAAAAAAAAGATCCAACACATTTTAAATCAATTCAAGCAAATAATATTCACCACAGAAAAGTTCCAACCATTCGCATTTTTTATTATCAGGCATGCATTTGGAAGTATATTGAACAGCTTTGTGTTCTCTACAATTTTGACATTACCCTTACAGTGGCACCCGATGTCTGCACAATTGCACCAGAAGCAGGGCCCCCACTTGGTAACTGTAGATGAGCTGCTGAGGATTTGGTCCTCGAAGTCTCCTCAACATCTACAAGCATACGAGCTTAAAGCATGAGCATTTTTTTATAAGTAGCTTAAAGTATGAGCATTATCACATGTATATCCATCTACAGCTCAAATGAAAGGGACAAGGAAATAGGACAAGGCTTGATTAGAATTCCACATACCTACAAGATGGAAAACCTCTGAAGTCTTTCCAGAGGTTCTTGCATCTTCAGTGCTGTACCAAAGGAAAATGTCAAAAACCCAAAAGTAATTAAAACATCTTTATGCTCCCTTAAAGATAGCAAGGGAAAAAAGATGCGCAAAAAGAAAAGGAGATAGTGTGTGTATTCACCATTGAGACTTTATGCAAGAACCCTTTTTAGTTACCTGGTTGAAGCATGTGGAATCCCTTTCAAGGTGGATTTCGTTTCCGAGGCTAAATGCCATGAAAGAGTTTTTGCTGCTGGGATACCTACTTAGAACACAGCAACATGAGCAAAGCAGAATTCACTTAATGCCAGGTGAGAAGTAACACCAAAACCAAAGTGGAAAACTAGAAAATAAGATATCCCTACTGAAAACTCACGAAGTAGATACCTGAGGGCCGAAGATGACCTCTAGCTTGAAAACTGTTTTTTGCAGCATCAGTCTGTATGTGTGGGCTAAAATGTACCCGCTTATTGACAGAATCTAGGTTGGAGGTAAGACCAGAAATTTATTTATTTTCCATAAAGAAGAAAAAAGAAGCTAGAAAAGCCATCATACTAATTACAAATACCAATAAAGCTGACCGTATTAGTCTTACTAGGCAAAATGTAGTGCTTATGATGTCTGGGAATGAATGCCAACAACTGCTGCTGCCTGAGACCTTCTCTACTCATGTATGTTTGACATGTCAGAAGTTGCTGATATTAAGAAATCATGTTGGTTCAGCTATATATCCATTCAATATTGAATATTATCTTGATGATAGCACATCCAGTCAGAGTAAACTTAGAAATTGACCTGATTTACGCAAGAAATATTCAGCTCGATAGTTGAGACTTCTGATGTTTGCTGCTCAAGAAGGTCAGTTAATTTGTATGCAACTGTCCCAAGGTGATCAACAGCATTTACCAGGGCTCGAACAGCATAATCTTTCAAGTTGTCCAGCACCCTGATGCAAATATATAAAAATATTTTTCTGCCATGAGCAGTGATAGAATGCATGTGATCCAAACCCCGTCAAACAGATATAATGCATGTTCTTGCTTAAATTTTTTATTAGTAGCTCAAAACACAAGGACAAATGGTTAAAAATAGTCATGGTACGTTCATCCCAAAAAAATATGCCATCTTTTCATTTTAGTGACATCTCTAAATGAGGATATAATGAGTTCTCTCTCAAAATACTTGACAAAGCCTTACATCCCATGTCCTAATGCTCGGGGCTGGCTACACAAGGCTCCAACTATATGTAGGAAAATGATATACCACCATGTCTATGTTTATTGGTAATAAATGAAAGGTCAGGAACAATGCAGTATAAGCCTGCCCTCTATGATTTGTAAAAATTTTCAAAATGATTTAAGATTTTATGTTTGTTAGACGAAATTAAATCAACGGGTATAAAATTCAGTCCTAAATTCTATTTACTGTATTGTTTCTTAAAGTGGAATTCACATACTTTCGATCCCACTTTGAAATAAAATGGGTGCTCTTACATCTGTTTCTGCTCACTATTAAGATATGATTTTTCACAATATTCTGCAGCAGAATATAGTTGAGGTCTTAAGTTCTTCAGTTCCTGATATAGAAACAATACAAAAACCAAATTACGATCAAAGCAACAATTTACTTCAAAAAACATAACCACATTAGCAGTCCCCTAAAAAGCTGTTCATAAGAATACTATATCAAAGAGTTTGACAAGCATAAGCACAAAAATAAAATAAAAATGCATCACGAACCTAATTAAAAAAAAAAAAGGTATCAAGCTTGTCATTAAGGACTCATGTAGTTAGATAGTTGGATAATACCTGCCAGGTGTAAACTTATTCTAGGAAAATTTTGCCACATGAAGCATCAAAATGTAATAACATATCTAACAGTCTTCCTAGGGCAGCAAGGAAGCACTAACAGCATATCAACAATCAAAGCCCTTGTGACAGCAAGTTTTTAAAAAAAGCCAAGAATCATATAAGGATCACCTTTTTAGGATCCATAGAATGTTATCCTCTCTGTGCATGCGTGTTTCTAAGCTACTTTTATTCTAGAAAAGTACCATCTGATATAATCCTGCTAGTGTATTCAAACCTTCTCTTGTAATATGTTTTGGTCACATCATGGGCATTTTTTCTTTTACATCTCAGCACATGAAGAGATTGAAGGTTCAAATTTTGATATAAGAGAACAATGCCAGAAAAGTCATCCAAAGCTATGGTGAGATTTGGTGGATTTGGGCATTTGACTCTATTAGTCTTGCAATTCCAAAACTAATGCTACTTGCCGATCTTGAATCTTGAACCATGCTAGTGTTTTGGAGAACATTTCGGCTCCATGCATTTTGTACCAGAAAGCATGTCTAATCTCCAAGACTCTTTGAAGATCACATCGAGTTCACCACACTATAGAAGCAAATTTTGCTTCACTAATTGCACTAGTAACATCTGCTAAGACAAAAAAGAAAAAAGAAAAAAAGAGTCGCACCAGTAACATCCTTTTGAAAATTTCTCCTCCCCCACAACTATCTTTATTTATTTATTTATTTATTTTATAGGTAATCATAGATATTATATTCATAGAAATAAGCCAAGCCCAGGTACACAGGAAGCATACATGAAGAAACGTCTAGCTAGAGGTTACAACAGAAAGAAGAAGATCATAGACACTAAGTCCGTTACAAACTATGGCACCCGCCCATAAGAACAGTGACTTAAAAAAGAAAACTTTTAGCTCATCCATTGTTCTCTCTTGATCTTCGAAACTTCTAGCATTTCTCTCCTCCAAATAACCCCCACACCTTTCATTGCTGGCTAATTGAATCTTATCCTCTTCCATCAAATTCAGCAATTAAATGATACGGGAAAGCTTGTAAATTGATGGAAATGTCCCTTGATAGGTAATCATAGAAATTTGATTCATTAACTGTTGATCTAATGAAAAACATATAACACTAGTGACGAGTTTGACTACACCCTCCTTTTGAGTTTTCTCAGGGGGCCAGTGAGTTCTTTTGTCTTTTTAGGATAGATACAAAACGGTCCTTCCATACTAGGGGCAATTTGGCAGCATCACAACTTTTTCCTCTGTCTAAACAGCTGAATTTGATTGGAAGTGTAAAATATAACCGAAACTTTCATCACACGCAACTCCAAGCAAAGATTAATCAATGAAACAGCAAGAATCCAGATCCAGTCAACAAAATCATGCATACAAATTAAGGGGAAAGAATTATTGAACCTGCAAAGCTTTGACGAAGCTCTTGCTGCGCTCCATGGAGACCTCGTCGAAGGTCATGACCGGATTGAGCGGCCTCGATTGCTCCACTTCGATCATGGTACAAACCACCAACACTATGAATGCCACGGCTAAAGGAACAAGGAATTAAGGAATATGATAAGGATTAGATTTGCGGTTAGGTTTTGGTGGGAGAGCTAACAAGCGAGTGGTTAGAGAGAGTGTGTGTGAGGTCGAAGCAATATCTGCAAGTGCGTTTTTGGATGGAGTTGAGAGGAAGCGAAAACGTGAGAGAGAGAGAGAGAGAGAGAGAGAGAGAGAGAGAGAATCAGATGCGTGCGTTGGTTGAGTGTGCGGTGTTTGAGTGAGGCGGTGGCTTTCGAATTAATTAAATTCAACAAACGGCGATCCTCGCTGTCCGAGAGAGCTAACGTCTATTCTCTCTCTCTCTCTCCTCAAATTAGTCAACGATGTATCCCATTTCAAGCTGTGAATGAGTATAAGAAGTCCACTCGGAAAGTTGTCGAGTTCTCCGAGGTTAGGTTTGAATGAGAATTATCAATTTGAAGTGAAAGTTTTAATCTAAATAAAAAGTTATTCTTTCGTTGTCTTTTTATTTTGATTGTTTATATTTTAATTTTATATTTTTTATATCTATTAATTAAGAAAATGATTATTAATTTATTGATATTTTTTTTATATTTTTAAAAAATTTTAAAAATATTAAAAAAATACGAATAAGAAAAATGAAAAAATTAAAAAAAAAAATTTTACCTAGAAGGCACGTCCATCGGTTACTACTGGGAGGCACCCTAGCAGCACTCTTAAGGAAAATACACTATATTGCTTAACCAAGTATTAAAAAAAAATTAAAACATGTTATTAACACTATGTGTGTTGCTTAAATTCTTATTAATATAATTATTGGCATATGAATATATAAACTATATAAAGATATTTAATATTTATAAAGTCAAGAATTTTTCTTAAGATTGGTAGATAAATTCACGGTATAAACTGTTAGAACTTTATTTTTTCAAAATTAAGTAATTGGTGTACAAGTTCGAACTCGCTCGAATTATAAACGATCTATTCGTGAACATAAAATGAACTTGACTTGTTTTCAAATAAAAATTAAATAAAAAAGGTCAAACCCACCACTACTCGCTTGAATTTGACCCGTTTACACCCTTACTTGAATATTTTCACTCTATATTTTATTAAAAGAAAATTTTCACAAATGTTCCTAAATTTGTATTATCCTTAGTTACACTTATTGAAAAATTTTTGTTTAGTGTTTAAAATCTCTTTAAACATCAATTTGACGGAAGAATACTATATACAATATCAATACCTTGGTCATTACATCAATTCTAGTCTTGTAAAACATACTACCACTGTTAACATAAAATAAAAAAACATAACGTTCTATACAAAATAGAAGCTGGAATGGACAAGTTTCCACAATCAAGTTAAGCACACTCAATAATTATATAAATATATTGGTTTTAATGCCCAAATAAATAGAGAAACTAAATATAGCATAGCTTGAGATGGATCCCATAACTCTCCCTGCCACAACCAGCAAATGTAGTACCTTTTATGTACCATCAATATTCAAATTGAGGGAAGCAGCTGGACGAAGCAGCAAATTTGATTATAAAGAGTGTTGATGCCAAAAATTTTACCAAATTGAGGAAAGGATTATTTCCAACCCACGATGATGATCCAGATTTTGATATGGTGCTCTTTACGTTTATCCAAAAAATAAATAATAAATAAGTGAGTAAAAATCAATAAAGAAAGACACAAATATTTACATGATTCGACATAAAAGCCTACGTCCACATGTTGTTTGGGGGCAAAATCTACTATAGTAGGTGATTTTACAATCTCTTATGGCCTCACATATCGCTCAATACAATGGAGAAATTTAAAATTTCAGGAGGTTGAAGACGATACCTCCTTTGAGAGAGATCCTAGGGAGTCACTGTTGGTGGTGGAGTATATGCATAGATAAATTGTCGAAAGTCTCCCTCATTTGTAGAGATCTCCTCCTTTTATAGAGGTTTATTTTCTTCCTTGGAGTGATTGAGTCCAATTTACCTTGTAAAGCCTTTTCCTTTTAGGAGTCTGAGTCAACTTCTTTTAGTTTATCTCTTCCTTGCCTTATCTCTTCCCTGTTTTATCTCTTGGCTTTATATATTCTCTTATTAGTGATAGGTTTTCAAAGGGTTGGACCCTATCAATTTTATCTCTAGCAGATGCCCACGATTCTTATGGTCGACTTACTCAATAAAAAGACATTGAGAATCTTTAAGTTAACCATGATAGAGGTAACCTGTAGAAAACCGCAAACAAAGCAATTTTGGGAACTGGTCCATAGGTTGCTACTGTTATGCAATGCAATGGAGATCTCTATTAGTGGTCCTCAAGAAGAATCCGTGAAATTTGTAGTAAGGGCCTTCGAGAATGGGCCTCCAGGAAATTAATTTGTAAAAACATTTGCGTGATAATTGAGTGTACTAATGATTGCATGTGACTGTCTATCGTTAGCAAAGTGCACATATTTTCCTATTTGGTGATTGTTTTTGATTTTTTTAAGACGATCTCGAGAGTCGGAAAGTATCCTTCTCTCAATTTTGGTGCAAAAGATTAGTCGATCCCACAAACAGCGCCAACTGTTAATGTCAAAAATTGCATGATAGGCCGTAATGGAGGAAATAATTATCCCCGGCCCATGATGATGATTTGGGCTTCGATATAGTGATTTTCGCATTCATCCATAAAATAAATAATAAATAAGTGAATATAAATAAATAAAGAGAGATACATGGATTTACGTGGTTCAGCATAAAAGCCTATGTCCACGGATTTTTTGGAGACAAAATTCACTATAATAGGTGATTTTACAATTTTTCATGGCCTCACATATCACTCAATGCAATGGAAAAATTTAGAGTTTCGGGAGATTAAAAATGATGCCTCCCTTGAGAGAGATCTTGGGGAGTCACTGGTGGTGGTGGAGTATATTCGTAGAGAAATTGTCAAAAGTCCCCCTCATTTGTAGAGATCTCCTCCTTTTATAGAGGTTTATTTTCTTCCTTGAAGTGATTAAGTCCAACTTGCCTTGTGAAGCCTTTTCCTTTTAGGAGTCTGAGTCAACTTCTTTCAATTTATCTCTTCCTTGCCTTATCTATTCCCTGGTTTATCTCTTGGCTTGATCTCTTCCCTTATTCTTAGTGATAGGTTTCCAATGGGTTGGACCAAATCAATTTTATCCCTAACAAAGAGGTTGTGTAGTAATCCCTAGATGGACATGAAACTAATAATATGATAAAAGTATAAAAGAACTTATCTTTATAAAAGATATACACCAAGTTACTTATTGGTTATTTGAGAAATCACCTATAAAGAAAATTCTACGTACATTCTTATCCCACTTTCAACTTAATGTTATAAAATGATATTGTCAATCAACTTTTAAATTTGATGAAATGTGATAAAAATGTCACATTTTACATAGTATGAAGAAACTTAAATTAGTATATAGTAAGCAATATTACTCATATTATATATAAAACTGATAATTTTTGGATGCAACGTTATATAAGAAGTGAAAACATGATAGTGATTGTATGGGTCTAGTTTTTTCCCTCTTAAATACTTCTATCATTTGCTACTAAATGATAAAGGAGGCCTGGTTTGGTTAAAGAAAGCTTCCCAAACCATCTTAGGTGCTCTGGTAGGGAGAGGGCACTTGTCTAACCAAACGACCATAATTACTTCTGAAATCATCTAGCCTCACTTTCGGCAACAAAGGCTACACCATTTTCTTTGCCTTCCCATGTTGCAGAGCCCAACCCATCTAGGCTAATAGTGCCATCGCACATGGATACTCTGCGGCGTGAGGCAAGGTCCCTTCTACAAGGCCAAAAGCTATGAAATTTCTAGTTGTTTAACTGAAAGCACCTGCACTGTATGAATCCTTCCCGTTCAAATCTCTGCAACTACTATGCAAATCTATCCTGTTAAAGCTGATGGTCTTCTGCCCCTTATCTATTGGTACAACTGCAAATTCACGTGGGTTTAGCTTGACTGAGAATCGAGAGGTGTGATTTCTTTGAGAGGGGTTTGTGAATTTTTCTCAATCTCCAAGGATACATCCCTTTATCTGTTGTACCCTCAATTCCCCTATATATATTCAACAAGCTAACCGCGAGGAAACCCACGAAATCCACCAGTTTTCGCATATGCAAGCGTCGACCTTCTCTCCCAAAGTTTGCCCATAAACAACATTGGTCCCATTCAAGTACCACGACGGGGCGTCAAGCAAGGTCGTATCAAGTAATGTAATATGTCCTCCTATTTCAAGTTTTGTCTTTTTTTTTTCTGGAGCCTGAAATATTTCTGTGTTCTCTACTGGTATATGTGGATATGATGTGTTATATTTTGTACCGTGACACATTGAGCGTTTTGGTTTGATTTTCTTCTTTTGAATTGGGAATTCTTGTGTTTGATTTAGGGATTTCTGGGAGTTTTTTTAATTAATCTAGGAAATTCTATGTTTGATTTGGGAATTACAGTGGCATATTGAAATCCACCGGTTGTCTTTTTAAACCCTATATGAGCAATCTTAAGCACATAAAAGAATAAAAATACCAAACGGGTTTGAATGTGTTGTGTATTTCATGAAGGATTTCATTCCTTCATAGCAGTTTACATTAGGTTAATGCATACATACTCTTCTTTATCATAAAAAGATTTTATATCAATAGCTAGGCAAGCAATAGACAAGGCATGAATGCAAGGTATGGATGCACTTTTTATATGTACAGATTTAAAAACATTTTAAACATAAGTACAGTTGTGAACAATCTATGCATGATGGCACAAAGTATAAACCAAAATCAATCTAGCACTCTACCCAAAACTTAAATGATAATGTTCTGGGTCAAAAGGTTTAGGACGTAAATATTAAGTTGGTGAAAAAAAAAACAATGAAAACAGAGTTGCTATACACATAACTCACTATGTACATAAAGGGTAGGATGCACATACCTTTCTAACACCAAGAGCTTCTTGGACACCTTTATCATTTGCCTAGTTGGAGCAAAGTATATGGTTATAAGGTCCTACCTGTGTCCATTGACTTTCTCAAAATAGGTTATAAGGTCGTGAAGTTTACACATCACTTTACATAGAGGCATTACCTTGTTCATGGAGTTTACCCTTCACTTTACATATTGTCTGCTTTATATCAATAAGCTATTAATTCAAAGTTGGTTATACATTACTATCTTGTTTAGGCAATTGGTTAAAAGTATGAATAACGTGATTTTTGCATGTACGCTTATCAATTGTTCTTATACTTGAAACCTTTTCTTGTATTTATAGTGTTACCCTCTACAGTCCTCCCACATAACTTCCCATCGTCGAGTGCATGTATGGCCTATGTTATTGTGTTTCATTCCAATTTTAAGTTTAATGAATAGTTTAATTTATCCTCTTAAACTATTTGATGCAATTTGCTTATATATTATTGTAATGCATTTGGGCATTGTGGCCAAGTTGTGTGCTTATATGACACACAATACACAATTGTGAGTTGTGGGGGGATGGACTGGAGGACATTTTCGTGGACATGTTATATACAGATACCTTTAGTGGTGCACTAAGGGCAAGGAAGATCACCTCTAGAGACTATACACGGTATGCTGAACACTTTACAATAGTGGGTATAAGGGTGTTTGATGCGGGACAAGTAAAGGTCAAACCACAAAGGCTAAAAAAATGGAGCTATTTTTTAGTGACCTTATAAGCCAAATTGGTATGGAATGAGACTTGAACACTAAAATGACTACAGGCAATGAAGAACATTGAAAAAGCATGCTCAAGATAATGATTTTCTCTCTATTAAAAAATGCCCTCTACCATCTTATTAATGATTGGAAATATTTATTATAGTAATCTGACATTTTGTATATGTTAGGCGAAACCTGAGTGGAGGATGTTCCGAACCTCAGGCTGCCCTAACTACTGCATGTTGTGCACCATCTTTGGCTCGTCTGTTGCCACTGGTGCATTAGCGCACGTGTCAACCCAACTACCCCTAGATAGTGATGAGGAGTGGTGACTTGATGCGGAGATGCAACGTCGAGGCTCCGTATTGGACAATCGACTAGGATTGCACATTGATATTGATGACATGGATGAGTTGATGGGGATGGGGGCACCTTCAGCCAGTGCATCGTCACATTCATAACGTCGCCATTTGAAGGGGGAACACAAGGCAGGTGGATGAATACATATCAAACTGAGTCGCTGAGGTGGCTTGCACGAAGGTGGCGCGACAGAAGCGCTATGAGGATAGAGTTGATACGTCCTCAGGAAAGCACAACAAAGGCTTGGGTCCCTCAGTCAGCGATGGGGGTTATGATCCGCTCAGTCATTGTATCACTTTGTTGCAAGAGATTTCCCCTCCACTACCCTCGGACATATTCCACCGTACAGTCAATATATTACTTGATGTTTCTATGCAGCGAGCCTTCTTGACAATGGATGACGCGCACTGATAAAACTGGGCCCGATATTGTTGAGCCAAAGTTGAGGCCCCTGTTTTTATTAGTTGCTAATAGTTTCTTCTATTGCTAAGTCCTTAACTTTATCTAAAGATTATCTATAACTGTTTAAGTATTTACGCGGCTTGTTGGGTGCTAAACGTTTTCTGGAACATGTATCTCAATTTATAAGATACATTAAGATAATAGTTTTTTCTTGACAAGTATATGCTATTTGGATGTCATCCCTTTTGCAAAATTTTATTTATTTTTTGTGTTGAGATATATAATGTTGGAATTGAATTGGCAATATTTCTAACATTTTTTCGACATCAGTACCAAAGAACGTGCTAGAGCATGGATGATGATAATTAGTTAGCGGGAAGTCCGTCAATGGATGGAACGAGTTCTAGTGGTGATGAGTTCGAGCATGACGCGATTAAGCTCGTCATGCTTATTAGGATCATAACTTCTCGACCGAGATTTCATCTTAGAATGCCGCAACACAACATCAGTGTATGGGGACATCAATATATTCTGGCACTTTTGAATGGAGATCTATAGAATCTTAAGAATCTATTTTGAATGAACGTTGTCGCATTCCACGCATTATGCTCGTTGTTACGAAACAATTGCTTTATGAGGGATTCGACGAGGGGTGACCGTCGAGGAACAAGAGTTATCTTTTCTCTTCTAGTAGCGCATGGACAAGGACAATGCATGGTGGGCGAGCGGTTTCAACATTCCAGTTAAATTGTTAACCGACATGTAAGGAGAGTGATGCGGGCCCTATGCGCTCTTGGGACACATTTTATTGCCCCAACACACACTACTAGAGTACATCCTTGCTTCTCAGGCAACTAATGAAATTATCCCTGGTTTGCAGTAAGATTTTCACCGTACTCTCGTAAAGTAGTAACTTGATTTAATTACTTTGGATATAATTATTTAATTTTAATTAACTTGCATTAATTTTGTAATTGCCTGCTTATTCGTTTGCAACGATGCCTTAGTGTGATGGATGGTACCATGATGAACACTATTGTACATGTTGATGTACGTGAGATGATTCGCAACCGGCATGAGTGAGTTGTCCAAAATATGTTGTGTATATGTGACTTCAATATGAAGTTCACATTTGTCGACACGGGGTGGGAATGAATAGTGATGATACTCGCATATTCCTCCATGCATTGCCTCAAGGGGAAAGCCAATTTCCATGGCCACCCGATAGTAAACCTCTAATAGTATTTAATTATTTGTAAACAATTATATTTTTATATATTTTTTAAAATGGGTTGGTAAATAACTTAGTTTTTGGTTGAAATTGGTTAATAGGTTATTATTATCTGGTGGACTCAGTGTTTCCATATACTTTGGAATTTATGCTCCCATATCCTAGAGAAATGTATCATAAGATTGATTGTCATAGTCAGCGGTCATTTACAAGGTATAATGATTATTTTAATTATCGAAATTCATCAATTCGTAATATAATCGAACAGACATTTGACGTTTTGAAAGAACAATTTAAAATTTTAAGATTTAATGCCTAAATATTTAATTGGGCAACAATGGCTTATTGTGACAACCTGTTTTACGTTGCATAATTTTATTAGAATGGTAACTCCGAACGACTGGTTGTTCGAGAGATGGACTAGGTTGACGCTTTATCCAAATGGTCCCGCAGTTGGTGACGCTGCAGAATCATCACGTTATCCTGACATGAGCACCGAAGTAGCCCAAGCTATGACTGCAATGAGGGATGTGATTTCCATACCTATGTGGATAGATAGAGGTGACCATTGAATGTTATTTTCCCAACTAGACATATATGTAATTTTATTTTTGCTATAAGGGTGTATTTTTATTATTGAAATTTAGAAATATCTACCTAGTAGATTTCGAATTTCTCAGCGTTCTTTGAATCATGGTATTTTATAAACTTTATTGGTTATACGAATTAAATGAGTTTGGAATAAGCTAATTGTGAGGGGGGGATAAAAATAATGAAGCACAAGACCGGTCCCAGCCTACCAGGCCATCTCTAAAGGACAAAAGGAAGGGAGTCAGATGGCAGGTAAAGAGTCTCAAGAAGGTAAGGGGGGTCAGACGGCAGGTAAAGGGTGTCACAGAGGTAAAGGGAGGTAGGGGTAGGGGGTTCAAATGGCAGGGGGCTCAGATGGTAGGTAAATGGTATAGGGTGGGCTGTCAGGGGAAATTGAAAAATGAGAGTTTGTCAGCACGAAAGGTAGGCCCTATCCCACCACTACAAAGGGCATGCGAGAAAAGTAATCAAATAAATAGGAGGTCCGAACGACTTCCAGGGGGATCTTCTTCTTCCTCTTCGACTTCTCCTTCAACCTTGGAACAGGGAGCTCCAGCGAAGGCTTTCTCTCTGGTAAATTTATATTCAGGATCACCATTATACAGAGGGATGTGAGAGATCATGAGAGACTGTAAACAAGAATATTATAGTGAATTTTTCCTTCCTAAATACTTGTGGATGTAGGCATCATGCCAAACCACGTAAACCAATATGTCTATCTTCTCTTATTTTCTCTACACATTTCACCACCGTAGATGTATGCACCGACACCGCATGGCCACACCGACACAGTGCCAGGGGCTCCTAACAACACCAATCGATGCCCAAGTCGCCCCAGTGGGTTGGGAATGACTCCTTATCACCTTCCAGCCTGTTGTTTGGTTTTTACAGCATCAATAGTAGCGTCGTTTAATTTCCTCTCTTTGCCAGAGGTGGGAGAATGACAATTTTTTGGTACACTGAATAAATCACCCGACGAACAGATAATATCCTTCCAGATGAGTATTCTCAATTTTTTTAACATTTACATTTATGAAAAATGGGCAGATAATGGGCGAGGGACTTACTGAACTCCTCACCCCTGCACTCGAATCACTTTATTGCATAAAAAAGTACACTGCTCGGGCACTTACACTTCCGAGTCGTTAGTGGGCAAATACTGTGCACCTAAAAGTGCACAGTAGCCATGAGGCAGGGTGCAGTACACAGGTTGGCACTATGCACAGTATCATGCATGTTGGATGTGCATGCATGCACGTTGGGCTGCTGGAGATTTTTGTCTCAGACCAGAATGTTCTCGTGGCTTGTCGCAGCCAGCTCCATGCTCAGTTGCTCGATGAGCCCATTGCTTGCACGGGGCTCAGCACAGCGCCCACTTGCCTAGTTTTTCGGCCACTCAGTCCGGATAAGACTACTCACCACACGGAAGCCAAGATGCTCAGCCCAGGAACGACTGCTCGAAACCCAACGTGCCATGGGAACCTCTACTCAAATAGGCCACTTGATCAGCTCGGATAGGCAACCTGCTTAGTCTAAGAACCACTAGACGGGAACCAATGTGCCACGCCACCACCGCTCGGAAGCCAACATGCTCAGCCCTGGAACCACTGCACGAGAAGCCCAGAAACTAACCTGCTCAGGAGAGCCGCTGCTTGGGACTCCTCTACTCAGGAAGCACAGCTCGGGATAGGTCTTCGCTTGCTCGGGAACCTCCACCTGGGACGCCCAGGACTTGCCCAACTCAGGAACGTCCACTGTGCTCAATCGGGAAGGTTTTCCTTACTCGGAACCTACCTTGGAAAGTTATCGGCATGGGAAGCTCTTCTTGGATAACCAGAACTCCTTAGCTCAGAAAACACAGCACAAGACTCTCTTCCTCTACTCAGGGCTTGCCTCCAATGCACTGGAAAGTCTTCACCTACTTGGGAAACTCTACATGGGAAAGGCTCATCAGCATAAGAAAGTTTCCACCTTCAGGAAAGGTACGATGATGCCTGTGGCTCTACTACTTCTGCTTGGGAAACATGGCTAGGGAAACACCGCACGAGACTCACCTCATCAGCTCGGAATGCCTGCTTTTCACGGGAAAGTATTTGTCGCTCGGGAAATTCATTGCTCACACAGGAGAGTGGCTGAGACTCTCCAGTTTGTCGCTCTAAAGGTTTATGTGAGTTCATTTCTACTAACAAAACCACTTTCCTGTAGTGCGGAACGTCAGCCACGTGGCACCTGCACTCTGGTAGAGCAGCTTGGCACGCACGGGGGCTTTAGTCAGCAAAGCTGAGTCCTTAGACTCACATGAAATCGGGTCCATAGACTCGCTACGGGGTAAGGCCTAGCCTCTAGACTCCCCAACCCCTCGTTCAACATAGCCAAGTTTCTAGACTCACCGCGAAGTTGGGTCCCTAGACTAGCTGAGGGGTAAGGCCTAGTCTTTACACTTGCCGAGTCCCTAGACTCACACAAGTTGCCTACCCGCATATTACATTAACAAACTCATATCTCAATCCTGAGTTCGGAAATATTTGATGCACGCGCCAAAGGAACAAATGAATGGGGATCGGCCTCCGCAATTCAATTCTCTAAGTACTCAAGCAGACCAGTTTGATCTCATATCTTGAAGATTCTCAAGGTCTTCTCTTTTGAGCAAATTGTCCTTAAGAATCGCAAGGTACTGTGAGGGGGTAAAAATAATGACGCTCGAGATCGGGCCCAGCCCACCAAGCCATCTCTAGAGGACAAAAGGAGAAGGGGTTAGATGGTAGGTAAAGAGTGTCAGGGAGATAGGGGCAGGGGGTTCAGATGGCAAGGGGCTCAGATGGCAGGTAAAGGGTGTAGGGTGGGCTGTTAAGGGAAATGGGAAACATAGGAGTTTGTCGGCACGTAAGGTAGGCCATATCCCACCACTGCAGAGGGCACGCGAGAAAAGCAATTAGATAAATAGGGGGTCCAGACAACTTCCAGTGATCTTCTTTTTCAGTTCTTCTTCTTCCTCTTTGACTTCTCCTTCAACCTCAGAACAAGGAGATCCAACGAAGGCTTTCTCTTCAGTAAATTTATATTCAGGATCACTATTGTACAGAAGGATATGAGAGACTATAAGAGACTGTAAACAAATATATTATAGTGGATTTATTCTACCCAAACTCCCATGGACGTAGGCATCATACCGAGCCACATAAACCAATGTGTCTATCTTCTCTAATTTTCTCTACACATTTCACTACCATGGATGTAAGCACCGACATATTTCCAGAGGCTCCTAACAACACCAATCGAGGCCTAAGTCGCCCCAGTGGGTTGGGAATGACTATTTCTCTCCTTTGGCCTGTTGTTCGATTTTTGTAGCATCAACACTAATGTTGAAAATTTTAACATCCAATATTCCAAATCAAAATGGTAATACTGTATATGCAAGGGACTTGGACATGTATGTAATTTTTCCATTAGAAACAAGTGATAAATCTTTGTTAATATAATGTGAATAAATCATTAATGACTTTATTATTTTTTTCCGACCCACCCATAATTATTAATATTGACCCAGTTAAAGTAATGGGTTCAGGCTACAATAACGAACGATATTAAATAATTCCTAATTCATAATTAAGCTGATATATATTATAATAAAAATCTCAATTTTTGAGAATTATTGATTAATCAAAAGTAGGAAAATGATTTGGTATTAATTATGTGATTTTCTTGTTGATTTGTGTATGTAATTTATTAACTACTATTAGATAATATAAATATATTTATAAATAATACTAAATCATTACAAATATTATACAATAATTCGTAGGATTCACAACTATCAAATCTCTCGAAAAATTAAAACCATCACGTTTCATTTTTAAATCCAAACTTCCGAAAGACAATTTTGTGTGCCTCAAAGTAATCGTACTTGAGTTTAGTTTCGGATTCAGTGTTGTTATTTTTACAAATTAAATATCCTTGTTATTAGTATGGAAAGCGGCTCTCGGCTAACGGATTTTTATGCATTTTCTTATGAGTAATGTTAGATACAGTTACAGATTATATAAATATCCTATGTCTTTTGAAAATAAGTACAGTCGACTATTAAAAAATGAATTTTTTATCTTATGAATAACATATTTACTTTTTTTTAAATAAATGTGAAGTGCTTGCACATTCTTTAATTACACTATTTTTTAAAGAAAAGTCTATTGCATGTGGCTACCCCTAGACCCCCCCCCCCGGCGGGGGCTCGGCTCATCTATTAAAAAATCACTGCCTTTCATTCATTCCCAAGCTAGCTCCAACCTACTAAATCCATCAAAACAGACAACACCTTCCCTCTCTCGAGAAAAAACCATCCCATTTCTCTCTGAACCCTCGTCCACCCAGACCGACGAATGGGGGTGGGAGCTTCGGCTCCTCCCCCTTCCCTTCCCTTCCCTTCTGTCTATTTACTTTTCGTTGTAGTGTTTTTTTATGTGTTTTTTTTAGGACAAATAAGGGAGAAGTGTTGTTCGAGTCTTTCTAGCTGTCGACTCTCTACACACGCCCCACCGGGATGATGCCCAGCCGCCAATCTTCAAGACCACCAAATCCGGCGTCCATTGGAGCGACGCATAGCCCTCACGCGCGGGATGAAATTTCTGGACCCCGTCGACGCGTGGTCATCACGCGCCACTGAGGAGACCTCTACCGACACCACGCTCGGCTTCTCTGGGCTCCCTGCCTTCGGGGCTTCCAATATTGACCATCAGTTTTCCTCCCTGAGAGACCAGTGTGTGCACGCGCCACTGCCGACTCACCAAGCACTGTTCATCCGATTTTGTGATTTCCTATTTTTCAGTGCTTTGTTGGTGTTTGGTCTTTGTTTATCTGTTTTTTTGTTGACCCAAGCAAGGTGATGTGCCTTCGGATCGGACGTAATTTGGGACAAGAGCTATTCGAGAGTGGTGGGCGATGTCACGGCTGGTGATCGTACGACCAGGGCTCGCGCGCAGGTCATACTGTCAGGGCTTGAGATACTGATGCTTGCGGTGCAGTGCTTATGGTTTTGTAGTTTAGTTGATAGTTAGTAGTTGTTTAGTTGTTAATGGTATTTGTGTAGTTTTTATGTTAATTTTAGGTTATAAATAAAATAGAAATAGGTGATTGGATTTAGTATCCATAGCTGTGTCCCATACTCTTCCTCCCTGGGAGGATAGAGGGGGCCTTCAAGATCTGTTTTACAGAATGCTTTCTCTGTTAGGAGAGAATTTTTAGTAAAGTTAAAACAATGTCCGCTACAATATAATTTGTGTGTGGAGAAGCCCCAGAGCTTAGACGTAGTTTAACTTATAGTCTAGATTATTCCATGTATTGATAAGTCACAACTGTAATTTTGGATCATTAATGAAACGAATCTGTTTCCCTTCAAAAAAAAAAAAAAAAAAGGTAGCTCCAACCTGCCACCCCCAAACTATCTTGTATCTTACAAATTGTATCAAAATTATTAAAACTGATATGAATTGGAAAATAACATTCTACGTTTAACTATATATCACTGTGAAGACAACGATTAATAAACAATATGACATAATTGCGACCATCAAGTTTTAGGTTGCGTTTGGATGCTAAACTCATCCCAACTCATCTCAACTCATCTCAACTCATCATTACACCTTTTTCAAATCCCAATACAAAATATAATAAACAATTCAACTTTTTCAAATTCTAAAACAACTTTAATATTAAAAAATAATATTCTAACAATATTTTATTATCTCAACTCAACTCACTTCAACATCCAAACTCACCTATGAAATACTCTATTTGACAATTCCCTTAATTATATTACAAAAAAATTATTTATTCATAATTAACTATTTTTTTGTAAAAATGACTATTATCTGTTAAAATAAGTCTATATAATTGTAAATAGTCTTTTTCATCACAAATAATCTATTAAGATGTTCATTTTTCTTGCGGTGTAAGTTAAAGAATGCTATAAACTAATTGTTATGATGATAGAGTACATTATTGTTCAGGTCCATATTGTTTAGACTAATTTTATACTAATTATTATAATGTCAAGGATAAATTATTGTTCTAAATCCTTGGGATTTGGACCTTTTATTCAGTAGTATATATTGTTCTCGTTTGATTATATAGATGAGATAATATGAAAGTTAAATAAAATATTATTTTTTAATATTAATTTTGTTTTATAATTTGAAAAAGTTTAATTATTTTTTATATTTTATATAAAATTTTAAAAAAATTATAATAATTAGATGAAATAAAATGATTATTGAAAACGGTCTTAAAAGGTGATATCTCAAATTGATCTCTTATCCGTTTAGCGACGACAAATACTAATGTGGCACGTCTCATCATAACAAGTAGAAAACAGACAGTTGTTATATTATATAAAATACACTTAAGAAATATTTACATCACACGTATTGGATCATGTGGCTGATGATGTGGAAATGAATGGAAAATGTCAGTTGAGCCCTTTAAATTTATCACTTAATAATGTATTTTAAAATTATTTTATTTTATTTTTACTTAATAATTAAAGAATTTATTAGTGAAATTATATACATATTAAATTTTTTAATGATTAAATGTCAAAAAAATACTTACAAAATTTAAAAAAAAAATAACAAAAAATTCTTATAACTAACGGCATGGCCATTTGAAAAAGACAGACATATTTCAACGACCAATCACAATTTTTGTTTCTATTATTAATTACTCAATTATCCCAATTATCCGAAAACATAAGCTCATTATCCAAACGGATTTCCCTTTCCTCATAATTTTCTCGCGATCCGAGTAAGCTCAATCAGAAAGTTTCCCGTTCACTTTCCCCGGAAAATGGAATTATTTTCTCGCCTGATTTTCCTCTAGTCTCCTCTTTTCCAAACCTTAAACTTTCTCTTTCGGAAGTTTGGACTCGACGATGGCTCTTCTCATCCATTCCATTGAAATTTCCACTCTCCCGAGGTTCATCTGTAACCCTAACCCTAACCATAAGTATCCCAAAGGCTTCATTAGATTGAGGAACAATGGGAAGGCTGGGTCTGGGGCTACGGTTCGGGTTTCGGGGCTTGATCAGGGTGTGTGTTTGTACGGACAATTCTCTGCTCCGGCGAAACGAGGTTCGAAGCCGAGCAAAGAGGAGGAAGAGAAGCAGAATTACTATGTGAATATGGGCTATGCGATACGGACTCTCAGAGAGGAATTTCCCGCGCTTTTTCATAAGGAGCTCAGCTTCGATATCTATAGGTTTGAATCTAGGAAAATCTATACGTTTGCTGTTGCATATTTGTTTTTGTTTTGAATTCAATGTAACGTCAATCAATTTAGCGAAAGAGTTATTTACTGCTTATTTTTGTGTAATGGCAAAAAGTAAGGAAAATAAAATTCTGAATTTGATCATGTTAGAACTATATTCGGTTACTAAGAATTATATGGAAGTATTCCCCCCTTTTTTGTTGTGTAAATTGAAAATCACATGAAAGGCTAGCATTAATTTCTATATGATAGTACAGCCTAGTCATCATTATGATTCTGAAGCTTTCTCCGTTGTTTGTATCAAGTAAGTATATTTGATGGCTTTCAATCTATCCGTTATCTGTTATTTTGACTGTTTTCATTGTTATCATAAAAAATAAATTGGGAACGATGATCTCTGTACCTACTTTCTTATTCAGATTGTGATCTCAAAAGTTAGTCATTTTATTTTATCACACTGGTTAAGCAATTCCCTATCTCAACAATTTGTTGAGGGTGTTTTCATCCATTTCCTAAAATTATAAAAGCAATCATACTACTTGAAAATAAAGAAGGAATTGAAAAAGGGAAAACACTTTAGACATCTCTGACGAGACAGAGCTGGGTATCAGCTGGCCTGAAAGCTTTACACACATCTGTACATGGAAGTTTAAAGGAAAGAAACTTTCAGATTGTATCCCATTAGATTAAGAGTGCATGCACAGCAAGCATGGAAAAGATGTATCCACATTCTTGACTTATAAAAAATGGATGTATCCACATTCTATGTCTGTGGCTTGTATTCTTCATTCATCTTTTGATAGATTAATAGTGTTGCATGTCAACAACAATATCAAGGATATTAACATCATTATTGTGCATTGTTGAAACATTACTTCTAGTTGATAGTAGTGAAACAGGGGGGCTAGATGAGTCTCATCTCTAATAATAGAATAATATGCAAACTCCCTTAATTTCTAATGTCCAAGTTACATCATCATGTGCAAATGACATGGCCTATTTTGATAAGATAACAACTAAACAACGTAAGTAGATAGAGATGCCAACAGCTAAGTAGATAGAACTGGAAATGACAAATCAAGCCCTAAATGAAGTAAATAATTTGGTTTCCTTAAAAAGCTCAGCTTCTTTGACAGTTGGTAGTAGTTGATAGTTGTTCACGCCATCAAAGAGATACATTAAATCTACTTGCATGTCTTGATGTAGTTGCAGATAGGTTCACATGTTCAAATTTATATATCACCTACCATACACTTCCATCCATGCCAAAGAAAGTTTCTTGGGAAGTGAACATGTAATTGGTGGCTCTTTTTCTAGTTCTCTCAGTTTTGTGTTATAGATGCTGAATATCTGTGCTATATGTTTTCACATGTGTTGATGCATTTTTCCGGCATGCCTGGAGCCCAATTATACTGCCTAATGGCCCAAAATGATGGCTTGGGCATTGATACAGTGCTTGGATGCTCATTCACAAAATAAATAATGAATAAAGCATATAAAGTGCAAATAAAGAGAGAGATATAGATTTACATGATTCGCCATATAAGCCTGGTCCACGGGTTGTTTGGGGGCCACTATGTTTGATGGTTGTATAGTCTCTCGTGACCTCACATAACTCTTAGGAGAAAATAGGGTTGAAGGGATGTTGAAGAAGATGCTTTCCTTTTAGAGAGAGAGAGAGAGAGAGTCCCACGAGTTCTATAAAAGTAGTAGAGAGTCTAGATTTGTAGAGATCTCCTTCTTTTATAGAGGTATGTTTCATTATTTGGAGTAGCTGAGTTATACTTGCTTTATGTCACTTTCACATTTTTGTATGCCAGTCAACCATTTTTAGCTTTATCTCTTCTTTGTCTTATCACTTTATTTTATTCTTGGCAATGGGCTTCCAATGGGCTCGACCTAGTTCATTTTATATCCAACAATATGTGTATATGAATGCCATGGGTTTTTACTTTTGAACTAGGATGACCAAGAAAGATGTTGAAAGAACTTATATATATATCTTAATTTTTAGAGTTTAATGATTGGGGTACTCTCTGTTGTATGTCAATTTTTTGGAATTATGTCAAAACCATTGTTGTTAAAGATTATGGAGGAATGAATTTCAGTATCAGGCCTACACATGCCAACAAAACGAAGGAGGTTTCAGGAAATTCTGTATGGAATTTTTTTTTATCTCTTTCATTCGATCCTATTTCAGTAATAATGCTTACAGTTTTCTTCTTAAAGAAAAGTTCCCTTTATTGTAAAAACAACCTGACTTTTTTGGGTGGAGGGAAACCACTATGTACAACAACTGAAACCTTTAGAAGCAAACTATGCCATTTACAGGTATGATAAGAACTTGAAAGAAAACAAAAAGCTAGTTTCTAAGGCTAGGGGAGCCTGCTTTATCCAAAGTGTAGATTCCAATAAGATTCTTTGGCAGTTCAGAGCTAGATGTGAGAAGAAGGTCCTGCCTAGCAGTACCCTAGTTAGCTCGCCCATTTGCAAATTTGTACCCTTCCTGAAAGACATGCTGTACCTCCAAGTTAAAGAAGAACAAAAGGTGTGAGATGTCTTCCCACAGTCTGGTATTGCCAAGGGGGGAGGGAGCCCTCTTTATGCCATTTAACAAGTGGAAGAAAGTCCGTGCTTACAGTTTGAAAGTAAAGTGTGCCTAGATCTATATTTACGGCGAGAATGTTGTACTTGATTGTCTTCTCACATGCTTGATAGCCTAGATGAGACTTGTATGCATTTTTCTGTTCACGAGTCTGATAAAAACTCTGCCTACCATATATAATTTTGTTAATAGTTTTCTTGCTACTTTGGACAGGGATGACGTCATATTCAAAGATCCGCTCAATACTTTTAGCGGCATTGAGAGCTACAAATCAATCTTCTGGGCACTACGATTCCATGGCAGGATATTTTTTAGGGCTTTGTGGGTTGACATCATTAGTGTGTGGCAGCCCACAGAGAACGTAATTATGGTTCGATGGACTGTCCACAGCATTCCCCGAGTCCCATGGGAGAGCCGTGGTCGATTTGATGCCACCTCAGAATACAAATTTGATAAGAAAGGAAAGATATTCGAGCATCGAGTTGACAACATTGCTTTCAACTCACCTTCAAAGTTCCGTGTGCTGGCCGTGGAGGAATTAATCCAAACTCTTGGTTGCCCCTCAACCCCCAGGCCTACTTATTTTGAAATTCTTTCTCCACCTTTGTTGAAGAGAAGTTATCATTACTAAAGTGCGTTCAAAAGTTTTGGTGCATGTCAAGCTATGATTATGTAAATATCGAGCTAGAGCTTTCCATCCTTTCCTATGTGTATCACTACTGTAAGAACCTGGTTTAGACTGCACAATGTCTATAAAGTTGGTAATTGACTTATATAGTTTTTTGGGTTGATCTAATTGTTAGAACTAGCAATATGAACTATAGTGGCGTGTTGTAATTACTCAAACTTGAGCTTCGTATTTGTTTAAACATTGTATAGTTCGTATAGTGCAAGAATAAATGCAAGTGCAAGCTAGCTCCTTCATTCCTTAATTGGTTCAGTGTCTACTTTGATGTTCTACGATACTTGTATTTCGTGTATTTTTGGACACTCCATAAGGGACTGAAACTTTGAATTACTTTCTCCCCATGTTTATAGGGGTGAAAGAGAGATACCATTTGGCAAGAAAAGGGTGTTAATTGGCATTATCAGTGCCATTTCACTCAAGTTTTTGTCAATTAGTTCACAGTGACATTAATTGAAATATTTTCAAGTTTTCCTCCTTATTCTCTTTCCCCCAAGATGGATTTCATGTCCATTGTAGTAAAGATCTTTTTTCGCGGTTTGGTTTGCATTCTAATTTTATATTCCAATTTTATAACGTAATAAGTAAATTTTTCTACCCATAGATATTGACATATAAATTCATAGAGAGTAGATTTTTCACGAACTGTTACAATAATTGGAAAGGGTAGATTTCTATGTTCGTCATCTGGGTTTTGCCGAATTTGAAGTTGGTATCTAGGATAACAACTAAAAAAACAAAAAAGAGATTATCTATGTGGTTAGCATCATAGAGTGAAGTACTCCAATTTAACGAAATTTCAAGGATCAGCAAAAGAATTTACCTATATTCTAAAACTGAGTTATTATATTCTTTAAGCCAGTATGTAGGGTACACAATCCATAAACTTAAATAATAAGATTTGATTTGTAAGCTTTAAATTTTGAAACTTATCTTCTAAAATTAAATTATATCATTTAAGCATTTTATTGGCAGTATTCTACACATTGTTTTCGACGGACACTTTAAACTTGAGATTACTTTTAAGTAATCTTATACTAAAGTTGACGTGATCCTAGGCTACCTCCACCATAAACCTTCACTAGAGGGAAGCGCCTCCCCAGCCGCTACATAGTAGCTTTTTCAGTTTATTTCTTCGGTTTGTCACTGGATTTACATTGTTTTTTTTCCTATTAGATTGTAAAGTGTTTAACTTGTCACTTTCTAGCCATTGAACTGCCATATGTGCCCCGCCGCTATGCTTGCCAGCCACCAATCTTCCAGACCCCGGTGGAGGAGTCGCCAAACAACCGTCATTTAATCCATATGCATGGCATCACATGGTGGTGCCACGTTAAGAAGATCATTTGAGCGATAAGTTTCAAATAATGTTAGATTATAATTGAAGAAGTCCAATCTATATTACACAGTCAAACATAGAAATCTTGCCTATCTCAAAAGAATATGAAAATGAGTTTTTAGCAAAGATTAAGATTATGTTTGGGAGGTAAGATGAGAATTTTGTGTTTTGTTTTAAAATTGAAAATATTATTTTTTAGTTTGAAGATTTGAAAAAGTTAAATTGAAATTTGAAAAAGTTGTATTGGAATTTAAAAAATTGAATTGTTTATTATATTTTATATAGGAATTTGAAAAAATTGTAATGATGAGATGAGATGAGATGAAAATTTTAAATAAAATGAAACATCCAAGCATAATCTAATAGTGTTAGGGATGTGTTTCCCACCTCGCCTGCTCTCGACGGTCCCCTGACACAAGGAAGTTTGATGGCTCGGAGTTCTAGAAAACACCTCTGATGCCTACGTTAGTTTTTTAGCTCTATAGAGAGAGAGTGTGTGTGTGTGTGTGAGAAGACTTTTGAATTGTACCTATTCTAGGGCTTTTATACTTTCCTCTTCCGATGGAGACATTGTTCTTCCTGGACTTGGGTTGCCTGCCTCTAACTTGAGTGGCATCTCGTTGCATTTAACGAGGACAAAATCTCTCACTTGAAGGCCCTAGCTAGTCTTCGCAAGCTTCGCCCTCTACCTCGCCAAGTGATCGGGTGCCGAACAGAAATCTTAGCCTAGATGAGGAAGAGTTCGAGATGGCCTTCTTCTCAACTTTCTTTGAGCTTGCTTCGAGGGGTCTCGCAAACTTGATGTGCCTTTCGAAGACACCACCGAGATGTCCCTAGGGCGATTGTCGACTAGTTCGTCAACACACCTCCCGACGATTGTGGTGGGGTTTTCCATTTTGCTCCATCTAAGCGGCCTGGGGGCGAGGCTTCCACTCTTCCCCTCGATCCCAAGGGCTTGCCTCAGGATCCCTAGCTGTGGACCTTAGTGAGAATAAGGTCTCCATACCTTCCTCACCCTTCAACACCTCGTCCAAACTGGAGATTGCATCATTAGCAATCCTGGAGAAACCCATATTGCCAGCTACCTTTATGAGTGGCGCGAAAGTCTTCAATGATTAACCAATCTACGTGGGTGCTGTGGAGACCCCGGTTGCATCGGCGACTAATAAGGAAAGGAGCCCTCATCCTCGGGTCCCTTCTCTCTTCTCCTCCAACTCGCCTTTGCATCTTGGAGGCTTAAGACGGGCCTCTCGAGAAAGAGGTCGTAGGGCCTCAGGTTCTAGTTCGAGTGGTGATAGAGCTTTGGTTAAGCTGTCAATCTAGAGGCCGACAATCTTAAAAATTTCCTGTCTTTGGTAAGTTTTCTTTCTACTCACCCTTGATATTTTCTTTATGTTCCTTTGTTTACTAGCCTTCATTGGATTGCTGGGGAGTTGATACCCTCGTTGCCTAGATCATTGACGGGAGGGGCGAGCTAGAGAAGGAGGTATGCTAGTCGCAATCTTTCATCGTCCAAGCTTATCAAGAGGTCCTCAAGGCACGAAGAGAGAGGGACCAGTTGGAGACTTACTTTGATAAGGAGGTGGCAGATCTCCGAGATGACTTGATGAGATCTTAGGAGGAGATAGCCCATTGTCATCTCGAAATGTAATTTCTATAGGAGGGTTGGGACACTAGGCCGGATCGGTTAGCCCACCAAGAGGTGGCATTGGAGGAGAGGGCTGTTGTGGTAGAGAGGGTTGAGAAGTCTTGCTAAGATCTCAAGGTCGAGAGGGATAAGCTAGTCAAACATCATGAGTCGAACCGAAGGGCATACAAATTCTTGGAGAAGAAGTATTTGGACCTTAGCCCCTCTTGAACGCACAAGTGGGATGAGGTTAAATCCTAGAGGCAACAAATTATGACTCTAGAGTTCAAGTTGGACTATGCTAGGGAACAATTGGCTTCTCGAGACCTGCATATGGGAGTTTTGGAGTCTAAATTGCTTTCAACTCTCCTTTCAGATGTCGGCGGCCAAGGTGGTATGCAATAGGGCTTGGGGCTGCAGGTATAAGAAGGGCTTGGAGAGGTTAAAGGACTATTTGATGGATAATCTCCAGATTGACCTGAATACTCTTAACCTAATGACCCTCAAGCTTGATGGCTAAGCCTTTCAATTCCTTAATTCTGTGGGTAAAGACCTGATGCCCGATACAACTCCAAGTTCTGGACTTTGGGTAACAAATGTATAGATGTTTTAGTATGTGTTGAGCAACTAGTTAATTGTATGTGTACTTTTGGCTCCCGTCTTTTTGAGTGATATGCATTTTTCTGATTTACAATCTTGTTGGTGTTTATGAATATGTGCAATTTTTGCTTTATTCCTCTTGTTTTTCTTTCTTTTCTTTCCCTTTTTTCTGCTTCTACTTGTTGTGATGACCGATGTCCCTTATTTTGTACGTTTGGGGGTCATGCCCTTTGATTTGAGTGAAAAGGCTATTGACCATTGTCTGGGCGCAAAGATACTTATGCTTAAAGAACCAAACATGAGATGGACTCGACTGTGTTGGGTGGTGAGGAGAGATTTTCCTTCCTTTTTTTGCTGGGTGTGAGCATGGAGCATTGACTTAGAGGACCAGATGGGAGATGGACTAGACTGCGCTAGCTGGCGAGGAGAGATAGGACACTTATGAGAGGTGTTTCCTACTTTGTTTGCTGGGTAGGAACGTTGAGCATCTGCTTAGAGAACTAAATGGGAGATGAACTTGACAGTGCTGCGCATCGAGGACAAATGGGACACTTAAGAGAAGTGTTCTCTCTTTTGTTTGCCTGGTGCGAGCATTGAGCATTGACTGAGAGGACCACGTGAAATATGGACTCGACCATTGTGGATGTTAAGGAGAGATTGGACACTTAATAGAGTTCTTCGTTTATTTGTTCGCTGGGTTTGAGCGCGGAGCATCGACTTAGTAACTAGGTGGGAGATGGACTCAACTGCATTTGGTGGCGAGGAGAGATGGGACACTTAGGAGAGATGTTCCCTCATATGTTTGTCAAGTGCGAGCGCAGATCACCGGCTTAGATAACCAGGCAGGAAATGGGCTGGACCACACTAGGTGGTGAGGAGGGATAAGACACTTAGGAGAGGTGTTCCCTCCTTTGTTCTCCTGGTGCGAGCTTGGAGCATCAACTTAGATCACTAGGTGAGATATGGGCTCGACTGTACTGGGTGGTGAGGAGAGTTGGGACACTTAGGAGATGTGTTCCCTCCTTTGTTCGTTAGGTGCAAGCACAAAGTATCGGCTTAGACAAGCAATGAAATGTAAGGGGAATGCGATGAAATGTATAGTAATTTTATTAAGTTTACAGGATTTTCTTACACGAGAGCCTTCTAGGCGAAATACGTGAGGTGCTCTGTGTTCCATGGACGTTGCAATTCGTTTCCTTTGGTATCTTTTAGCCAGTAAGCTCCATAACTGTGGCAAGCTATAAACCCATACGGTCTTTCCCATTTTGGTCCAAGCTTCCCTTCCTCCTAATAAGTTACCCAATTTGTTTCAGGACTAGGTCTCCCACCTTAAACACCATGTGCTTTACTCTTTTGTTGAAGTTTTGTTCTGTTTTCCTCTTAGCAATTACTGCCCTCACCTTAGCTCTGCCTCTCAGTTCTTCCACCAAGTTTTGTTTCATTTTCCTCTTGAAGTTTTGTTATGTTTTCCTCTTCGTTAAGTTTCCCATTAAAATGTTAGACCCTGTAGCTTGGTATCCCTATCTCTACTAGGATTACGATCTCACTTACATACGTTAGTGCGAAAAGGTGCTTCCTTGTTGGGGTTTTTGTGGTAGTTCGGTAGGTCCATAGAACTCTTGACAACTCTTTTGCCCAAGTTCCTTTTTTACTCATGAGTTTCTTCTTCAATATTCCCACAAGGGTTAGTCGGCTCGACCTGCCCGTTCGCTTGAGGGTGTCCTGGAGAGGAGTACTTGACTTTGATTCCTAATTCGATAGGTCCATAGAACTCCTGACAACTCTTGTTGTCCGCGATGATGGTGTGGGGGATACCAAATATACATATGACAGTTTTCCATAGGAGCTTGGTGATGTCGGTGACCGTTATTGCCGCTAATGGCTCTGCCTCTACTCATTTTGTAAAGTAATCTACAATCACTATGATGAATTTCAAGCCCCTCTTACTCAGGGCATGGAGCCCACTGTGTCTACCCCCCATTGCGCGAAGAGCCACGAGCATATGAGCAATGTCATCTCTTCTAGTGGGTTATTCAAAATTGGTGCATATTCCAGACACTTTGTGCATTTCTTAGCAAACTGTTCTGCATCCCTGACGGCGTGAGGCTAGTAGTAGCCCACTCTCAAGACCTTTCTCGCCAAGGTTCTTCCGTCTAAGCTTCATCTGGTGATATGCACCTTAACAAGGGCGAGGAAAGACATTGTTTGTATAAGTTCCCACCAACGAGGGTGAAGCCGACCATTTTATTCCTTATTTTCCTCACCTCCTCTTTCTCAACTAGTAGTTCTCTGGTGGTTAGGAACTTGGTTATTTCTCGTGCCGACTCGATTATTCCCATTCCCACTTCCAAGACTTCTAGCCCAATGGTGGGGGTTTCTACCACTTTGCTTATCACTGCCCACACTAGTGTTACCTTGTCCATTCCTGAAGCTGTCCATGCTAACTTATCTGCCTTCAAATTTTCTTTCGAGGGATTATTTGATAGTGAAATTTTGGAAAAATTCACACTCCTCCCACACTTGTCGTAGACAAAGTTGCTCACTTTTTGCCATGTATTCTCCTCTAACTTGATTTAATACCACTTGAGAGTCCACCTTTACTTCCACTTCCACTGCTCCAAGCATTCTGGCTATGACGAGCCCTACCAGTAGGGTTTCGTATACGGCTTCGCTATTGGTAGTTTTGAATTCGAGCATTCTCGAGTAATAGATTTCTTCACCGGAGTCTGACTCTATGTTATGTACACTTCTACTCCCCCACCGGAATGATAGGACAAGCCATCGACATAGACTTGTCAAGGATGGTTGGTCGGTTGATCGGGTACCTACTTAGGTGGGTAGGGGGGGCTAAGCATCTTTGCTATGAAGTCTTTTAGTACTTATCCCTTGATAGTAGTTCGGGGGACATAGTCAATATCGAATTCACTGAGCTCGATCTACCAATTGACCAGCCGTCCAGATGTGTATGGTCGTTGTAGTGCCTTCTTGAGGGGAGTTTCTGTTAGCACTTTTGTTGGGTGTGCTTGAAAGTAGGGTCTCAAGAGTCTGGTAGCTACTACTAATGCAAACCCCAGCAATTCCATAGTTTGGTACCTATTTTCCACCCTTCTCAGTGCTTGGCTTGTGTAGTAGATTGGTCTTTGAGTTCCGTTCTCCTTTCATACCAATGTTGCCGAAATGACTTCTGTTGCGACGGAAAAATACAGGTATAGAGTTTCTCCCCGCATAGTTTGGCTCAGGAGGGGGGATTAGAGATGTATTCTTTGAGTTGAGTGAATACTCCTTGTTCCAATTGTGCACCTTGCGTAGCACCCAGAAAAATGGTAGGCACTTGTTTGTTGATCGGAAAATGAACATGTCAAGCGCAGAAATCCTACCTGTCAGCTTCTTCGGGTTAGCCTCAATTCCCCTTTCCGAAACTATGAAGCCGAGGATTGCCTGATTCCACTCCAAATGAGCATTTCATGGGGTTAAGTTTCATCTTGTATTTTCACAGGACTGCGAACGTTTCCCGCAAATCGGTCGTATGTTGCTCTGACTCCTTGCCTTTTATGATCAAGTCATCTATGGAAACTTCCATGTTCTGTCTGATTTGTTCTTTAAGCATATGATTTGCTAGCCTCTGATATGTCGCTCCGGCGTTTTTCAATCCAAATGGCATGTGGCAGTATTATCTGGATTTGGTTATACTCGGAGTAGGCATCCATGAAGTTCAACATTTTATATCCGGCAATTGAGTCCATGATCAAGTCGATTCGCGATAAGGGGAAGCTACCCTTAGGGCACGCCTTGTTCAGGTTAGTGAAGTCAACACACATCATCCACTTGTCATTCGCCTTCTTGACCATAATCACATTAGAAAGCCAATCTAGGTAGTGGGCCTCCCCAATAAATCCCGCAGCGAGTAGGTTGTCAAACTCCTCCGTTATGGCCATGTACTGCTCGTTGTTGAAACTTCTGCACTTCTGTCGAACTTTCTTGGCATCCGAGTTCACACTCGACTGGTGCTCAATCACGTCACTTTCAATCCGAGACATGTCCTCCTGAGTCTAGGAAAAAACATCTTTGTGCTCGATCAATAACCGCTTTAACTGAGAGCTCACCTCGAGCTTCATATTGGTTCCTATTCTCACCTTCCTTTTGAGGTGAGCTTCATTAATGTAATCAACTTCAAGGGCTCGTCAGCCTCTCCATATTTCAGCCGTCACTCATCCTAGTGTCCACCGCTCATTCGATGAGCTCAAGGGGTGGTGGAGTAGCTTGCTCCTCCATTTCTGTACACCCCCTCCTCTTCATTAGAGATAGCTTTTTAATAGCTGTCACCTTGGACCGTGTCGCAGCCAGCATATGAAAGGCATGTTGGTTTTATTAAAAGTAGATCCCACAGACAACGCCAATTGTAAGGATGTGTTTTGCACCTGCCTACTTTCGACTATCACTTGAGACAAGGAAGCTTGCTGTGAGAGAGAGAGAGAGAGAGAGAGAGAGGGAGATGACTTTCGAATTGACTTTTATACTTCCCTCTTCCGATGGTGTCACTGTTCTTCCTGTACTTGAGGTGTCTGCCCCTACCTTGAGTGGTATGTCATCGCATTTAATGCGGCGGCATCTAATGGGGATAAGATCTCTCGCTGGGATCTTTTGCCAAGACCCAAAGCTCCTTATCGACGCATTTAATGCAGTGTAATTTCCTGCGAGTCATCTGGTTAGTGGTATGCCCATGTGAACACTGTCCCTTCTCCCTACCTTGGCCTGAGCCCCCTACTTCCTTATCAATTGGTGGGCTTGTAGCATCTGGGCTGTGGGCCTCAGTAGAGGAGAGCCGGGTTTAATCAGAAAATGGATAAATACGTCCCTCCAAATAGGATTTAAAAAAGAAACATAAGCTGTAACTAAGTAAAGCTTCAGCCACACACACCCTAGCACGAGAACAAGATGCTAAACATCATTTTGGGGCCACCATTGAAATAATAAAGGCATTTGGAGGTGGTCTCCTTATCTGAACTTGACATTGCAGCACCTAACTAATTGTGGACTAGACCAAAAAGATCTTAGACGATGGGAAGTTGTCAACAGTCCCTTAAAGACTAGTCCTATTAAAGACTATAAATCATTGAGGGGCTAATAATAGTCTAATCTATCTCTAAATTCAAATCCTTAACCTAATGCCTAGCAAACCATGCAAAAGTAACTCAGAAAACCATTAAGCCACCCCCAAGTGAAGGTGAAAAGAAGACTACTTGAATACAGCTTTACCACCCACTTTTTCTAATGGTCATACTCCTGTTATTAGTCTTGATGTGGACATTGTAATCCAATCAGTAATGGTCCACCATCTGACATAAAATCATGTTGACATTTCATGAACAGTAAACTCAGTAAATTATATATATTTATAATTTTTATATTATATATTTTATATGTTAAAGTTTTAATTAATATAATATAAAATTCTAATTTTATTATTTAAGTCTATTATTCTTATAACATAAACTTAATATAACATGTCATATAACATAAAACTAATCTTATAATTTTTAATATAACATTCCATATAACATATGAATTTTAATCTTATAATATAAAATTAATATAACATAAAATTTTAATATTAATTTATTAATATAAACTTACTTTTAATATATGTAATGTATTTATACTCTAATATAAATAGACTAATAGTTTAGTATATATAAACATCATATTATTAATAATATAAATAATCTACAAAACTAGAAAAATTAGACTGCACTGGATTGAAATCGAAAAAATCGAAAATTTTGGTTTCGATAGTGAATTGGTCTGATACCGGTTCTTAAATTCAAAACCAGTATATACCAGTTTAGTTTTAAAAAATGTATAAAATTGAACCGAACCGGATCCGTTACATTCCTATTTTTATCATGCATGAGCATCAACCGTTTTCCCTAATATGTAATGCTTTCAACTGGAGGAGTAAGGAGTTACAACCTAAGGGCATGTTTGGGAAACTATACTTATTTTATCTCAAGATTTCTCATAATTTTCTTTCCAAACATCACTCAAATATAAAATACTTTCTAATTTCAAATCTTCAATTCTTTTCATCTAATCGTTACTTAATCATTACAACTTTTTCAATGTTCTAAACAAAACACGAAAATAATACTAATTTTTCAAATCTCAAAATCAAAATAATATTAAAAATTCATATTGTAACAACATTTTAATTTTATAATCTATTTTTTTAATTTTTTCTCTCATTTTCCAAAACTTAATAAAACATCATAATTCAAACTACTTCATTATCATTTACAAATCATTTTATTATTATTCATAAAATTTCCACCTCATCTCAGACCAAATATCTGCTAAATCCGTGTGGTTGTTTGGGCATGTTCCAGAATGAACACCTCATGTTGAAGATATTTTTAATCACTCGATATGAGACAAGATTTACAGTAATGGACAATATATATTTAATATAACTAGGCCCATCGGAAAAGTTTAGTTTATCAGGACTGGTTGTTTATGCCAGAAGCAAGAAGAGGAAAAAAAAAAAGGCAGAAGAGACAGAATTTTCATCAATAATTTAGTACATCAACAGAAAATATTAAAAACTCTAACCTACCATCTAAAATATTAGCATTCAGATGGTAATGACCTAAGGTACCAAGGTAGTGTGCTGTTTTCGAATAACTTCTGTTCTGTGTTCTTTAAGGTCCCAAAGGAACAGAGACACCTTTGAGATAAAAAAATAAAGAAAAAGAAAAACCAATCTAGCTGGTTATTGTTATCAGGAAAATGGCGGCTGCACTAGCATCATGAACTTTTGGGTTATTTTATGCTAAGCAGAAGATACAAAGAGGAAAGCAAAGAGAAAAAAAAGATAGGAAAAGATGAAGATGAGAAGTGGTGGCTGCACTAGTAATTGCTTTTACATCATCTGCTTTAAGCATTAGGCACGAAGGAAATGGTACTATCAGATGATGAACTGGGACCATTTTGTCGTTCTACACTGGAGAGAGAAAAAATATCTTTAGCTCACCTTTGCAATAACTTGAGGAGACAATTGCCAGGGAGGAGTGCACTAAATAACCTTTTTCTTAATGGAAGTATGGACCACACTTGGACTATTTTTGCTCTTCCAAATATTGCAAACTCTGCAGAGATATAAACCATGACTCCCATCATGCAGTATCTAGATCTATAACTTCAAAAATAAAATTTCAAAAAGAGGGTAATTTCAGCTCAAATACTGTTAATCCTTTCACTACAGCTC
Organism: Pterocarya stenoptera; assembly: GCA_003123785.1. Lineage (NCBI taxonomy): Eukaryota > Viridiplantae > Streptophyta > Magnoliopsida > Fagales > Juglandaceae > Pterocarya > Pterocarya stenoptera. The sequence goes on from QEOT01124007.1 coordinate 44,914, forward strand.
TAACAACTCAAGAAAAGTCCAAACCAGATTTATACTCTAAACAGACCAGTCGAGCTGAAATACAGTCATGTCAGAGCCCCTTGGAATCATTATTGAGGCCAATAAATTCGCCCTTCCAATGTGGGGTAATACAGCAGCACAGTGAACACCCTGGCATTTGTTAGGATATCTTTTAACTTTTGGGAAGGCATCCAAGACTGAAGTGAGCAAGGCTGTTCTGGGATACCTTTCAGCAGTAGCTTCGGCTTCACAAGTACTCCCAGCCATCAAGCACAAGAGTATTAATATGGTCACATGACAAAACTCATTCCTCACCAGTCATTCTCACACATTTGATGCATTCTCCTAGTTAAATAGGACAAAATTTGAAGGTGTTTTGGTTTCTGCTATCTCCATTTTCTACACCCATTTACCTAACATATTATTGAAGTATAACTGATAAAATCAGCAATAATATAAGCATCCAATAGCCTGTAGCCTCAACAACATTTCAAAGGAGGTCATGCATGATGGGAGATAGCATCTTAAAATAAGCTTATTCAAGGGAAAATGCTCAAGATCATATAGCGCAGCACCTTCCTTCTGTCGATATATAGAATTCCCAAAGAAGAATCTACACAGCTGGTAGGCAGAGGATACAACAATAATACCAAGAATATACATAAAAAACCAACAACATGAAGACATATTATGCATATTGTGGAAACGGCATTCAATATAGTTTAAAAAAATGAAGTAAATCAAAACGAATCTGGATCTCAAATTGAAGCATGGTATGTGTTTGATATGATATCAGTTCTACAAACAACGATCATCCTAACGGCCCCAAGATGGCAAGGCATGGGATCTTATGAAATACCAAAACTTGAAATAATAATAAAAAAAAAAGAATCCATGGTTTGTGGCGTCATCCATGAGTGTTAAGAGCCTCCCACACCAAGTTCTTTGGGACAGGGCTGGCCATGTCCCGAGCCTGAAGGGCAGCTGTCCTGAGGGTCCTGATGGTGGATAAGTTGGCCGCCCAGAAGGACAAGCTCCTGTAAGGCAAGTTGTGCTTTTTGCATAGATCCTGCACAATAGGAGAAACCTTCCTCAACTGGCATCGAGGTAATCGTGGGAACAAATGGTGCTCCAGCTGGAACTGCAATCCTCCATAGAACCAATCCATCCAAGAAGAGCAAGCAATATCCAAAGTCCCACCAGTCTGTTTCTCAAACCAATCGTTCCCGCTAGGCGGTCCAACATAAACATTGGCCGAGAAATGGTTCAAACAGAACTGAATGTGTTGGATCGACGTTACAGCAAAACTGGCAATCACGAACATCACCCTCTCAGTCCAATTGGGTAGGAATGACACCAGGAGAGGAAACCAGGTCCAGAATACAAGAATTCCTATGATGTTCAATCCTCTTTGAGGAACCCTCCTCCCAGAGAACAATAACAAGAATGTCTGGATAAACAAGTTGATCCGCCCAACAATCATAACCGGATAAAATGTCAAATGCTGGTAACTGACTAGGAACCTAGCCAGAGGATCAAACTCCAACTTCCTCTCATAAAAACAGGATGTTATAGAATGAAACAGTTTCGAGGACACAGCAAAGACTGGGATATGTTGGAGATCGGGATCGTGATCAAGGCTGTTGCAGGCAATGTGGTGTGCATTGTGAGTCCATTTCCACCAAGCAATGCTGATACCGGTCAAGCAATTCCCAGCAAGGATTTGAGCAACTCTGTTGAATCTGGGAGTTGACATTATTTGGTAATGCCCCGAATCATGACCCACATAAGCACTCTGAACCCAAAGGAAACCCAACAAAAGACCACAACACAAATGAACGAAAACGCTCTCAGACCTCAAAACACCATAAACCACAAGGGAAAGCATGAAAGCAACGGATAAAAGGGTGTACATAGTCCCGTGTCCTTTCTTTTCAAACAAACCCATTTTGGCAAACTCAGACGCAAGCTTTCTGTAATCCTTGGACACCTCCGAGACCTTGAAATCCTCCAGATGATACCCAGTAAAGAACTTGTCAAGATACTTCCATGCGGTACCAGGATGGTAAGCCGTGAAAGCGTCGGTAACATCTTGGCCAGCCAAATTGAGGAGAGGAGCATCGCCACCGGGATGATCCTTACCCCAATCTGAGACATTGTAAACCTTACCCTGAATAGAGATCCACAAGTCCCCTGGCTTGTTGTGCTGATTGAGCTCCTCGGCGGTGATATACTTCTTCTCGGCCTCCATTCTGGTGGAATATGCAAAAATGCGAATCGAATAACAAGGAAAAAAATGTATAACAGAGACGATCAAATCAAATCAAGATACCCCTTTAAGAGAAACGAAAAAAATCTTTCTTTGTGATTTATGAGGTAGTTTTTATGATAAAAACCTCAACCACATTGTCAGGGATAAGCCCAATTTGATTTGGAGTTTGAGCCACTTCCAACTACTCTCTCTCTCCTGGCCATTTTTTAACCTTCATGAAGTTTCAATATATAACGTACAACGAAGCAGTGGCTCACAACGAGGCACGCAGTTAAGCGCCCCACATATGGTGGTTTTATCAAATACAACGACAAATTGGAGAGAAGAATTAGGTGCAAGCGATGGGTCATGATTCCAGTCCTTTCTTCCTTAAAACACGGGTTTGACCGTAGATTGTCTGCGTGGATCCCAAGGTGCTGGAGATGGATTGCCTTTTAACAGTTAAGATGAGGGGAAGCAATTGTTTTAACGTGGAAACGGTTATAGGAGAAATAAACTCATTCCTTCGTAACGTTTAAAAACTGCTAGCCAAACAAGGTACTAATGTTTGAAAAACTCTTTTCTTTTTTTTTTCTGAATACAATGGGAGACATCCTAGTAATCATGGCTTTGCTTCAAGCAAGTAGGGGTGGGCAGCGGGTACCCGCCCCCGCTGCCCTACCCGGTTTCCGCCCCGTCCCGGCATGGGCGGACGGGCTACCCCGCACCACTCATGCCGGGGCGGGGGCCCCCGCCCCGCATGGAGCACCCCATGCGGGGGCGGGGGGCGGATTGACCCCAGCGGGGCCCCGCCCCCGCCCCCGCTCCGAACTTCCTCCATTTTTAGTATAAAAAATTATTATTTTTATTATTTATATAAATAATTTATATAAATATATTGTATATAGATATATACAATTTGTAAAAAACTTGAATTCAACTTCAAGTTAATGGATTGCCTTGGCTTCCTAGGCCAACTATTATATAGGAGGCTAAGACAATACAATAATGATAGTTAAGCAATGTGGGACTTAGTGTATTGCCATGTGAGACTTAGTGTTAAGTCCCACATTGCTTAACTATTACTACTGTATTGCATTGGCTTTCTATATAATGGTTGCCTAGGAAGTCAAGGCAATCCAAAATATAACTCTAATGAGTTTATATGTTTTTTTAAATGTATAAATTTTAATTTATACTTTAAATTATATTATAATTTAGGTCTAAAAAATATTTTTAGACTGAAAATTTTTTTAGATAATGGGTTGAGCGGGGTGCAGGGCGGGGTGCGGTTTTAGTCGCACCCCCCGGTAGCGGGGCGGGGGGCCCCGCCCCGCCTCCCGGGGGCGGGGGACGGGGTATAAAACCCCTCCACCCGCATGGTGCGGGGCGGGGGGCGGGGAGGGGGTTCCCCCGCCCCGCACCATGCGGGTAGCACCCCTACAAGCAAGTGCTTGCTTGCTGAAAATAACGGGAAATAAAAGGAAATGTAAGATACTCACAACTCAAAGGATTGGTTATATTCTTAACATGTACGTATTGAGCGTAGATTGGAATAAAAATTGAATAAAATATTATTAAAATATTATTTTTTTAATATTATTATTATTTTGAGATTTAAAAAAATTAAATTATTTATTATATTTTATTTAAAAATTTATAAAAATTGTAATAATCAGATGAAATGAAGTGGATTGAGAGTATTTCTCAATTTAAACTGAATCTAGACTGTATGTAACTTTTATAATAATTGTAACAGAAAGATTATTATTTTTTTATTTTAAATTTTGTAATTTTCAATTAGGTGCCAAATTTGGAATGACATTAATCAATTGCTTAAATGGAAGATCGTTTGAAATCTGACAGACTCAAAATTTAAGAAGAACAACAACATTTTTCTATTTATTGAGTATTCACAAAAATTAAAAAATAAAGTACCACTTTTCTCTAATTTTACCACGTGTTTTATCCTTACAAAAAATGATAAATAATATAAAGTTGGCACATTGAATTTATCTCCCCCAATTTGAATTTCAACATAATTCTAAAGCAATCTCAACCTATAAAGTAGTGCTCTAATTTTACCTTATATTTTTCTCTAAATTATAGAGAAGTGTTAGGTCCACAAATATATCTCACCAAAGTAGATTTACAAACTAATTTAACTTAATATGATATGTCGGATCGTAAAATTTCTTTGATTGTAAAGTCGACATAACATATCACAACAAATTACGTCAATTTATGAATTTATTTTCAAAAAATATTTATATGGATTAAGCGTTTCTCTAAATTATAGCAGTACTCTATACTTTATATATATATATATATATGGAGTACTATACTATGTCATCTGATACTTACCACTCAGATGACCCTTTTAATATGGCACGTGGTGCCACGTGGATTATTAGTGTATATATATATATTCAAAATAAAAAAGACGTTTGAAAACATAAAAATGTGATGACTGAAACCTTAGATTCACTCTACCACTTTTGTGTTGTATTTTTTTAATAAACGACGTGGCACCACGTCAAGAGGGTCGTATAAGCGATAAATTTTAGATGACCAAGCAGCATTATTCATATATATATATATAAACGCATCACTCTTTCTTTCTTTTGTACCTAATATTTTAATAAAAAAAGAAGTAAAAAATACATGAACAAAAAAGTAGCATATGTTGAGAAAATGTAAATTGAATTATGAATTGAAAAAGTCTCAAAATCTCCAACCGAATTGAGCTTAAAAGGAATTTTGGATGGAGGTAATCTTTTAGAATTTTGAGAATATATAAAATTACAATTTACCCCCATTTGGATGGAATTTAGGAAAGGAAATCCAGATGCCCGTGGGAATTCGGATTCCTAACCCAACTCCTTTTTTGTGGAACTTTTTTTTATTTATTTTTTAATTTTTATAAACGGATAAAATGAACCTTTTTAAATTTTCGTAATTACATAAACAGTGCTATTTATATATAAATAAATTTGAAAGAAGACAAAACATTTCTCTATTTATTGAACGACGACAAAAAATTTAAAAGTACCAATTTTCTCTAATTTTACCTTGGGTTAGAACTTAGATCTATATAAACGATGATAAATAATATAAAGTTGTCATATTGAATTTATTTGTCAATTTTAAATTTTAAATTTCATATTTCAAATTTCAATTTGAACATGAATTTCAAAGAAGTCTTAACCAATAAAGTCCTGCTCATTCTCTAATTTTGAACTCTAAAAATTCTATGTGCAATTATTTTAGCATATTCTTTATATACTCTAGTGATGTAATTGGCTGTATTATTTTTTTAAATATAAAATAAAAATAATACAGCCAATTACATCAATAGAGTGTATAAAGAGTACGTAAAAGTGATTCTATGGAATATAATTATTTATTATTTGAGAAATAATATTTGTAGTTTTAAAAAAATCAAGTAAATATAAAATTTACATAAAAAAACTAAATTTTTAATAGTGGACTCTACTTTTTCTCAAAAGGAATGCACGATACTTATATAATTCATGACTATATCTAATATTATTCTTATTATCCTTCACTCACAAAAATAAATCTATAAATGGATTATATAAATGTAAATTTACAAATTGATATAACTTAATGTAATATGTTAGATTGTACGGTTACTTTTATTATAAAAGAAATCAAAGATATCTTATAAAATCAAATCAATTTGTAGGTTTAATTTATATTATCTCTTTACATATTTAACATTTTTTGTGAGAATATTGTTGTAAAGATTCCTTGAATATTATAATTTTCATGCCATCATTATTACTTTCCAGATTTCTACCAATACCATCACCACCATTTATACTATATCCACTCTACGTTGACACCATGGTCTTTGAGGTCACATCCCCGCCTCCAACTCCACCTCCACCTCCACCTCCACCGCCATTACCATTACCGCCACTAATTTTTTTACCATCATCATCACCATCACTATCTCCATAACATCGTACCATCAACATCATCAAGCCATTACCACAGCTTTTATGGTTATTATTGTAACTCACCCCATACACCAATTTACAAGTCTTATTTTTGTAAGATGTTTTTCTAAGTCTCATTTGATTACATAGATAAAATGTGATGAGATAAGAAATTTATAAATAGTAATGAGATAGTTTATGAACAATAGTGAAGTAGTTTGAATTAAGATATTTTATAGAATTTTGGGAAATGAGAGATAAAAAAAAAAGTTAAATAAAAATATTATAAAATTAAAATATTATTAGAATGTAACTTTTTAATATTTCTTTTTTGAAATTTGAAAATTTTGCATTATTTTTTGTTTTGGAAGTTTGGAAAAAGTGTAATGATTAGATAAAAAAGTTAAAATTTGAAATTGAAAAGTGTTTATGTTTGAGTAGTGTTTAGATGTTGAGATTAGATCAGATGATATGAAATGTGTTAAGATTATCTGTGAAAGGTGAGGTACTATGCCGCCTAGCTTTTACCGCTGGGCGTGTCGCCTAGGCCTTTTTTTCACATTTTTTAATATTTTTAAATATTTTTAAAAAATAAAAAAATATACCAATACATTTAAAATCACTTCCTTAATCAATAAGTATAAAAAAGAAATTTTTTTTGACCAGCAGTCAAATGGAATGGTAAAACGTAGAGGGCATACAAGCATTTCCCATCTGTGAAACCAAATGATGCCCAAGTCTAACAACAGTTTTCTTTCAAAATATACCTCTATATCTAGACAGTAAAATGTATCAATTTTAGTCATCATTTTCAAATTTCTAAATAGCTTTCACAAAAGTTTTATTTTATTTTATTTACCTATTAATATCAAAATAAGCACACCATATATCCTTCACTCACAAATATATATATATATAAATAAAACTCACATATATGGTAGATCAAACCTTAAACTCTTTCCATGAGAAACACAACTAGATTCCAAGAACTTGTTCCTAATAAATATTGGAGTGGCATCATAGGTGATCCAAAGCTCATAAGTATCGAAAAAGATATTTCTAAACAATTCCTCTTTGGGCAAGTGCCTCCTATAAACGCCATTTATCGGAGACCAATTGTGAGCTACTATGTAAGTGTTCCTCACTGCACCCATGTAAGCCGCATATCAGAGAATCACAATCTGCTCACTCTGCTCTCTCCCTTCCCGCTCGAGCTCCAGTGAACACCCCGAGTTCTCTCTCTCACCTTACTCGATCTCTCTCATTCTTTCCTCTCCGAGCAACTTGGGCCTATTTTCTCTCTCTCTCTCCTTCTTCCCTCTCCGAGCACCTTGGGCCGATTTTTCTTTCTCTCTCTCTCCTACTTCCCTCTCCCTCACAAAAACCAGAAACCCATGTTCAAAATCTCTCTCTCTCTCTCTCTCTCTCTCTCTCTCTCACACACACACACACACACATTCCCTCTCTCTACTTCGATCTCCCTCACGAAATCAAGAACTCGGAAGTCTGTATTGCAAGTTCCTGAAACTCTGTATTGCAAGTTCACCGTTCGACCTCAGGTACCAATTTCATGGCCATCCCCGATAAAATGCATCCCTAAATTTGTTGTAATCCCTAGTTTTTTTGTAATCCCTAATTTCTAATGGTATGTGTTTTGTGCGCTTTCTTGTAGGGTTTTTGGCTTTGATTTCTCAGTTTGCACAACGACAAACCAAACTAGTTAAAAAAAAATCATGGCCTGTGTTTTGTTATTCTCTAGTTTTTTCTAGTTTCCAATTATAATCTAGAATGAAAAATCTGTGTTATGCCTATATTATGTGACTTCATTCTAGTTTCTATACACTGTCTCATACACAGAAAATGCATCCCCATTCTCTGCACTATTGACTTCTCTGTGTTATGCCTATTTTATGATATAATCCCCAAATTTCATGGCCATGTGTTACCGCCCCCAAATCACATGGATTGGTAATAAGTTTGCTAAGTAAACATTATAACTTTCATTTAGGCTTATGGTGGTTGGTTGTTTTTAAAATGACAGTGAAATTGAGAGTATAGTAAATGCATCAATTTGTGCAATAGTGGCTGTATCTGGGAACTATCAAATTAAATTGGCTTGTGGCATATCTATTTATCTAAATTACATAGTATTATCCATGTTAGAGTACCAATTTCCAAAAAAATAGGATGCAAAACATATGGTATATTGTGGTTTTTTTAGGGATTAATTTAATAATATGATTTTTTTAGGGATTGATTTAATATTGATTACATTGTTTTATGTTGGGATGAAGGATTTCGGGTGGGGTTTGGATAGTGATGATGTTGAGATACTAAATAGTAGAAACTGTCCACAAGTTGTAAATGAAACTATTGAAGATGAAACCGTAGATAATCAATATGATGTGAATGTGGGAGATAGATTGAATATAGGAGATGGCATGAATTTGGGAGATGGTGATGGAGATGGAATGAATATGAGAGATGGAGTTTAGGTCATTTCCACTTCTAGTAGTAGACTTGTTGAACCATTCATTGGGAAGCAATTTGATGAAGTTGAGGACGCCCAAGCATTTTACAAGGCGTATGCAAGACGGAAAGGTTTTGCAACGAGAACCAATCATACACAATTATCGAGAGGGGACAAAAAATTAATTGGAGTACACTATGTTTGTACAAGGAAATGATTTAGGTGTGAAAGTCTCAAACAAAAGGAAAGACAAATTCCCGAACCTGCTAAAACAAAGACTGGTTGTAAAGCTACCATGTGTATAAAAAAGAATGGTGAAAGGTGGATAGTATGCAAGTTTGTAGCTTAACACAATCATGAGCTACTCACACTAAGAAGCACCAGTATGCTTCGTGAACATAGAGGAGTGACACGCGTGCAAAAAAACCTCATTCAGACTTTGAATGAGTCTGGTGTACCGACAAGAAAAATAATGTCAGTATTAAGCAAAGAAGCGAGTGGTGATTTTAATATTGGTTGTATTGGAAAGGACGTCGAAAATTATTTGGGGAATAAGTGGAAAAAATTGTTTGAAGAGGGAGATGCACAAAGATTGTATGTATACTTTCTTGAACGACAGTGTAAAGAACCTGGGTTTGTGTACTCAATGCAAGTCGATGAGAATGGGTGTATGGGTAGCTGTTTTTGGGCTGATGCAAGATCAATGTATGCCTATCAATATTTTGGAGATGTTGTCACATTGGATGCGACGTGTCTAACAAATGTTTATAAGATGCCATTTGTGCCGTTCTTAGGAGTTAATCACCATCACCAAACCATAATGTTTGGTTGTGCGTTGTTAGTCAATGAGACAACTGAATCCTATATATGGTTGCTGAGAACATGGCAAGAAGCAATACTTGGGCGTGCCCCTTCAATCATTATTACTGATGATGACAAAACAATGGCGAAAGCCATTGCAGAGGTACTCCCAAATACAACTCATCATAAGTGCTTGTGGCATATTTTACAAAAATTTTCAAAACATTTGTCACATGTCTATAACAAGTTCCTAGACTTTCAAAAAGAGTTTCATCATTGTATCCATGATATTGTAACATCTGATGAGTTCGAGCAGGAATGGGTTTCAGTACTAGTGAAGTATGATCTAGTAGGAAATGATTGGCTCCAAAATTTTTACAATTGACGGGAGAAGTGGGTTTCGGCTTATTTGCGAACCACATTTTGTGCCGGTATGTCAACCACGCAAAGAAGCGAGAGTATGAATAAATTTTTCAAGGATTATGCCAAATCCAGTACGATGGTGAGTGACTTTGTGCATCAATACAAGAAAGCTTTAGATGCACGCTATTTTAAGGAAAAAGAAAAAGAAAAAAATGTGAGAACGAAATCAACTAGGCCGGTTTTGAAAAGATGTTGGAAAATTGAAGAGGAAGCGACCAAAGTGTATACAAGGAAGTCCTTTAATATCTTTCAAGACAAGCTATTTAATTGCCAACGATACAAAGCAAAGAAACAAAGGTTCAGCAAGATGGTGAGAGTAAAATGTATGAGGTGACACTTAAGAGCAAAGACAAACGTATCTATTATGTGACTTTGGATTGTAAGGAAGGAAAGGCAATGTGTATATGTCATATGTTTGAGTTCGTGGGTATTTTTTGTAGACATTTCCTATGTGTTTTCATGAAGAAATCAAAGTTAGATTGTTTGTCACATCAGTATGTTCTAGAGCGATGGACCATCAATGCTAAGAGTCGAGCTATCTGTGAAATACCAAATCCCGAGAGGCGAGTTTCAATACAAGAAGATCCGATAATGCGGAAAAGCCATCTGATGATGTATTTACGATATTGCAGAACTTGGCTGACAATTAAGGTTTAAAATGGACCACCTTTCTCTTGCCTTGGACAGGGTACACAAGGAGTTGCTTTTCATGGATAGTATTGAAGAAGAAAATTTAGAAGGCATTGACATGTCATGCAACAATCCCCCTGTGTTACGATCATAAGTAATATCAAATTTCTCATAAATTATACAAGATCCTCAATGGGTGCCAACCAAAGGAAGACCAAAATCTTTGAAAACAAAGAGCCCGATAGAGACTCAATCAATGAAGAAAATGTGTTGTAGCATTTGTAAGATTGAGGGTCATACCAAGAATAATTGTCCTTCATTGGGAAGGTATAGTAGAAATGGTTGAATTATTTGTTTCTATTTTAATCTAATAACTTCATCTTTATGCTTTTTTTGTCTATTATGTGGGGATGTTGGAAATGAGAATGACAACATATCACAAATGGTGGATCTTGAAGAAGCCACATGATGTACTTCAATGTACTTCTGCACTCATCAATGGTACTCTTAACTTCTACACTCAATGTACTTCAATGTAGTTATAAAGAAAAATTTTGGCACTCTGCGACTTACACCTTAAAAATTGAATTGTTTATTTGAAAAAACATCACAAACAAATTTATATTTGAACTGGTGCTAGAGTATGCGTGGATTTCAGCTAGCACCATAACTGTTGCTTTTGTTTTAATTTATTGATTTGTTACTTGCAGATTCTGTAATACTAGTGCTATGGAGTCTCTTAAGAAGGGAGAAAAAGATTAAAAGCAAGTGTTGTCAAGGAGATATGCATTGGGATTGTACTTGGTTTGGCTGCTGGTGGCCTCTGGAAAATGCATCACTAGAATGAGCAGAGAAAATTGAGGCAATTTATGACTTGTTGGAGAATGGTGAAATTTCATGGTATTTGCTTGTGGTTTCTGGAATGATTGTTCAAGGGAAAAATCAAATTGTTATAAGTTATGCTACACGTGTATATGAATATGCTAAGAAGTATTCGTTGATGTTTTAACTCTCTCATTTTTAGAATGCTTTCTATTCCACCAATTGTTGATCTTCAAACGCAAGCACAATGGGATGATGAAGTGATCCCATTTTATAACTTAATATCAATCCTCATGATGCATTATAACTAAATATCAATCCTCTCTCCCAATAATTCTGAGCCATTCATTCATTTACTTGGATATGATCATGTTCTTAAATCTAGTAGCTGACTATCAATATTAATTCGTGCACCCCACTATCTCAACATCTTTACATGCATTATTAATGTTTTATACATGTCAGAACAAGATATGCTTTGTACCAGTCGAATATCTTTTTGGTTAGAAAGATAAGGGTACTGATCTATAAATATTATCAAGAAACGGTCATGTAGATCATCACTTTATCATGCGCGCAATTTGATAATCCATCCAACACACCTTCAATTTGTTGACAATATTTGATTGATTATTCTCTATCGGCTTTTTATGCAAAATAATATCTGAAGCAAATAGTGATCCTTCATTTGTCGATAATTAAGGGTCCTCACATTCCATGTCTATACATTAGATACAAAACAATACAAACCTATTAGATACATAATTATCGTTCAAACCGTGACAAAAATTACAACACAAAGCAAAATACTACAAAACCATGACAACAATAGAACTTGTAATGTTTCCTTGTACTTCTTTTCCATAGCTTTGAATTTTGCTTCTTTAGCCATTACACGTGCTTGATTGATCCTGTTGTTCCGTCTTTGAGCTAACTCCAATATCATTTTACAATAACTATTTTGTTCCATTTCAAAATCAATCCATTGAAAAAACAAGCATTGTTTGTTCATCTTATAATTTGGACAATTGAAAAACCGTTTGTCAAAAATAGTATCTTTGGCAGAAATCCTTAACTTTGATAGAATCCCACAACATCAAAGTGGTCTATCTAACCCAACTTCATCTTTTGCTCTTGAACTAAAGAACTTGAACTAGAACTAGCACCATTGTTATACTGCAATTTACACATCAGTTATACTAGCTTTGGTTTCATGACCATTTATATTCAAATCATGGCCACCATTAAATTAAAAAAAAGCACTAAAGTATATTGTAATTTTTTGAAGATTCTATTTTAGTTACCGAAATTTCACATTACAGATGAGGTACTATATTACAGCTGTTTTTGGAAATGGTGGCAAATACAGAATAAAAAGTAACATTTAGATGAATAAAACAATAAAACCTTAGAATATATGCTATCCAACGGTCTAAACAGGCTTGAGCTCCAGTTTTAGACCTATAAATTTAATACTACAAATTTGCTTGGTGAAAAAAGAAATTTCTTGGTAAACAGAGTGCTATCCAACGTCACTTTAATACTACAAATTTGCTATGTGAAAAAAAAAAATTGCTTGGTAAACAGAGTGCTATCCAGTATCACTTTAATACTACAAATTTGCTTGATAAAAAAAAAAACATTGCTTGGTAAATAGACTTTAATACTACAAATTTGCTTGATAAAAAAAAAAACATTGCTTGGTAAATAGACTTTAATACTACAAATTTGCTTGGTGAAAAAAAAAAATTTGCTTGGTAAACAGAGTGCTATCCAACGTCACTTTAATGCTACAAAATTACCTTCATTCTTCGATGGAGTTGAGGGAGGGTTAGGGTTGTGGGAAATTGATTTGTAAAAAAAAACCTACAAAAATAATCAACCAAAAATTAGGGATTAGGAAAAGTAAAATTATTTCAATCTAAAAAATAAAGCCCTAATCTACTGTCAGGAGAAGAAAAATAAACCCTAATCTACTGGCAGCACTACCTTGACGAGAGGGAAGGAGAGAAACGGTGATGGAGACGGAGACGGAGATGGAGTGAGTTTCCGTTTCGGTTCTCTAGAGATCGAGTGATGTTGCGCCTTGCGGTTCGAGATAGATCGAGTGAAGAGGTTCCGAGGGAGGTTTGAGAGAGATTGATGCTCGAGTGTGTTTTCGTTTTGTATTGCGAGAAAGAGAGAACTTCAGTTTACTTTTTTGCTTCAAGATGTTTTATTCCCTTGTTGTGCGTCTCACCCGAATTTCCTTTGACCGCATACGTGGTAAGTTGCTATTGGTTTCCGTTAAACACATGTTATAGGAGACACCTGCAGGAAGATGATCTCATTTCTAAATTCTTATTTGAACTTAAAGGCCTCAAATTAAAAAGAAATAAACTTGCGAAGTGAACGATGGAGATGTCAATTTCTCTTACTCAAACTCTAAAGTTCTTAATTATTTAGTGACCCTTCTCGGTTGTCATCGGTAAATGCTCCTTCACCGATCGGAGGTTTCTCTACTGTGAACAACTAATCACTAGTCTGTTAATTTAGGAATTTGGAAACTTGAAAAGACCAAAAGTAATTGCAAATGTGCTCAAAATCCAGGGTCGTCCTTGCACTCAGCCAAAAAGCCCACTCTCGAGTTGTCTGCACAGCGTGGTCTACCAATCCAGCCAGTAAAGATATTATGGGAGGATCGTGATTTGAGTTGAGGTGAAAGTTAAAAATTGAATATAATATTATTAATATATAATTTTTTAATATTATTTTTATTTAAAAATTTTAAAAAAATTGAATTGTTTATTATATTTTATTTTAAAATGTAGAAAAATTATAATGACTAGATGTGATGAATTGAGATCAACTCATTATCCAAACAAGGTCAAGGCCCCGTTTGATTTTATATATGATTTCAATATATCTCGTCTCATCTTAACATCTAAATATCATTAAACTACAAATATTTTTTAATTTCAAATTTTTAAATTTTTTATCTAATCATTACTTATTCATTACAACTTTCTCAAACTTTCAAACAAAATACAAAAAATAATTCAAAAATTTCAAATTTTAAAACAAAAATAATAATAAAAAATTATATTCTACCAATATTTTAATTCAATTTTTTTTCTCTTATTTCTTAAAATCTCATAAAACATTTTAACTCAAACTATTTTATTACTATTCATAAACTATCCTACTACTATTTACATATTTCTCATGAAAAATAATATTTACATCATAGAATGTGTAAGTACTGTACACTCATTTAAAAAAAAAGAAGTAAATATGAGATCTACACAAAAAAACTAATTTTTTTTATAATAAATCCAATTCTTTTTCAAAAAAAAAAAATATACAATACTTACGCAATATATAACTGTATTTAAGATTACCGAGTTTCATTTGTGCAATGGAACGAGGCCAACGTCGGTGGAAGTCCTGGTTATCATTGCATGTTTTGGAGAATAAAAAAATTAAGTTGAAGATTGGTAAATCCTGATGTGTCAATTTTAAGACCCACCAATTTGGATCGGGAAGAAATAGACATGTCCTGTTTGGCTGGAAAGAGGAAAATTAACACAATTCTTGAAGGGTAATGCCAGTCCTCCTGCTGCGAGCTACCGCTATCTTCTTTTTTTGTTTTTTTGTGAGTAAAGAAGTATTTTTTTTAATAATATTGTAATTTTTTTAAAATATATATATATATATTAAAAAGTGTTAAAAAAATACATGTGAAAAAAAAATAATACACATCAAAATAATTAGCAGAACAAGCGGTGGTTGTAGTACCATTCTAAAAATATAAGAAAATAATACTTTTATCACTGGTTCTTACAGTTTGGTATTACCGTTAGAATTTTTTTTTTTTTTTTTTCTTTTTACTTAATGATTAAAGAAATATTTTGTTAATAATATTATGATTTTTTTAATTTTTTGAAAATATTAAAAGTTTAAAAAATATATATATAAAATTAAAAAAAAAATTATGTCTAAGGATAACTCCAGCTAGAACTAGGAGCGGTGAGGGAGCACCGTCCATTCTTGAAACTGTATTTGGTGAGTGGGACACCATGCTGGCAGTCGTAGAGGACCGACCAATTCTCACCCAGCTGAGCTGTATTTATTTATTATTTTCACGTGAGAAGCCTAAAGAAAGATTCTTCTATGCTTATTGGTTACAACAACACCACAAACAAACAAATAAATAAATAAATAAATGATCTGGTCCTATTAAATTTATGGGTTTGCATTGATTTGCATCAAAATAATCCATTTCCAGGAGAAAGGATGCGACTTGTGCACGCGGCAAACGGCATGTTCAGGGCCAGGCTTCCACGTTGCTTCTATTAATTCCACCGCCCACGCGTTTCGTATTAGTGATTCGACAGTCCAACTTTATGCCTTTTGAGTTTGATTAATGATAAGATTATTATTTTATTATTATTTATCTGTTATTTTTTATTTAATTTATTTAATTTTTAATTTTACTTAATAATTCAAGAAATAAATATTAATAAAATTATATATATTTTTTAATGATTAAGGATATTAAAAATATTTAAAATAATAATAATAAAAAAAAATTCAAAATGCAGTTAGATAGTAAGTGAATAGTAATAAGATAGTAATCTATCACTACCATTTGAATTTTGACAGCACTCTATCATCTTCGAGTACTCGTTTGATAGTGAAATGAAATGATTTGATAATGAAATAAAATAAGATGAAATGATTTTAAATTTGTTGAATAAAATATTATTAAAATATTATTTTTTAATATTATTATTATTTTAAAATTTGAAAAAATTGAATTTTTTATTATATTTTTTATAAAAATTTAAACAAATTGTAATAATGAGATAAGTTAAAATCGTTTTTGTATTCAAACGAGCCATCTAGACTTTTGATTGGATTTCGACATTGAAGCGATTTATAAATATTAATATTTTGTAATTATATTTAAATATATGAAGTAAGTTATAATATATGTTTAAATGTATAAAATAAATCAAGACATATTTTACAAAAATATATCCAAAAGGCTAAGGACAGACATTCTCTGTTAATTAATTATTGCGAGATGTATTTGGTTCGTAAATAAGATTTCGTCGCAAATAAGGCCTAGTTAAGACATATTTTACACCCAAATATATCCAAAAGGCTAAGGACAGACATTCTCCGTTAATTAATTATTGCGAAGATGTATTTGGTTCGTAAATAAGAAGCGTCGCAAATAAGGCCTAAGGGGTAATGCTTGCTTAGCCAGCAAGCATACATTAATATTACAGACAATATAAAGATGTTCACGGGTGCGAAGTTTCCTGAAGTTCGCGAACACGCTAGCTAAATGCTGGTCCGAATTACGTGCTTATTTCCTTCAGGACAAAGCTCGTTAACATCAGGAGAAGCTTCTC
This sequence comes from Pterocarya stenoptera, assembly GCA_003123785.1. NCBI lineage: Eukaryota > Viridiplantae > Streptophyta > Magnoliopsida > Fagales > Juglandaceae > Pterocarya > Pterocarya stenoptera. Next base: position 61,678 of record QEOT01124007.1, read on the forward strand.
ATGTCGACAAAAGTTATGCCAAATATATCAAATACGATGTGAACATAGGCAGCATAGGACTAAACGAACAGAACATATATTATGGTACTGGATATACACCTAGCTAGCTAAGCTACCAAGGTCGCTATATTGACGTATTTAATTACTAATGCAATAATATCACATGTTGTCGATCGTTATGTCGTGTTATATATGTAGACAACAACTATCCAAATATCACAAGAGAAATTATTTGTACATTTTTAGCGTTTCGAAGTTGAGGAGATTTTAGATAATCTGAGTTGGTTTGTATTATCATAGATGTATTACGAACTGTACAACAGTGTAGAGTGCTAGAGTAACTGTAAGAAAGTTTTTCTATTAGTCTTTCCAATGCTTGTAGTCACTTTTATTCCTTTTTTTATTCTAAATTCCCTTGTAAGGCTGTGTATAAAAGCACTTGAAATCATAATGAACACACGTTTTGGAATTACAACAAATATGTGACTCTAATATGATATTAGAGCATTTCGACCACTAGTCTCTGAAATGGCTCTTCCTCTTCCATTTTCTTCAGCCCTTTACACACCCAAGTCCTTTGTTGTCTCTTCCTTCTCACACATTGTGACTACAAAACTCAACATAGAAAATTTTTATGTGGAAAGTTTAGATCAGTGCCTATTTACTTGGCATGGACCTTTATCAATATGTTGATAACTCACTTTCCTGTCCACCAAAATTTCTTCCCAACCAAATAATCATCAACCCTGATTTTTCATCTTGGAAAAGAACAGATCAGCGTGTGCTGAGTATCTTGTTCTCTTCACTCTCTGAATCAATTGTAAGCCATGTTCTCTTTGCAACCACCTCTCACGAACTATAGATTTCCTTAGCCTCTCTTTTCACCTCACAATCTCAAGCCAAACAATTCCAAACTCGTTTTTAACTAACAAATCTCACACAAGGAGATCAATCCATTACTTTTTATTTTGGCAAAGTTAGAGCTCTAGTAGATACCTTAGCAACAACGGGCAATCCCTTACCTGATCAAGAATTTGTTATATATTTGCTCGCTAGCCTGGGCCTTCCTATGAGTCTTTTATCACATCAGTTACAATAAGAACTGAACCCATCACATCTCATGAACTTTTTCAACTATTGCTTGTGCATGAAAGTTGCCTCTCTCACAATACTAGGAGCTTCTCCTCTGTTGAACCAACAACTAACTTCACAACAACTAGAGGTCGTGACCAACGTAGAGGTTTTACATGAGGTGGTTGTTTTGGACGCAATGGCAAAGGCCGTTTCAATTTTACCCACAGAGGAGGTCGTACTTACTCACCCTCGACCTCACCCATCGAGTCATCTTCCTCAAATAACTGACCCACTTGCCAAGTGTGTAACAAACCCGGGCATGTGGCATTGCAATGTCGCCACCGATTCAACCATTCTTACCAATATGAAGCCCCTCCGTCCTTCACAACCAATTTCACTACCTCAAACACCTATCCCGATGGCAATTGGTACCCAGACTCGGTGGCTACTCATCACATCACCAATAACCTTAAACCTCTGAACATATTTTGAACCCTACACTCGATGGAAATTACTCTTGTTTCTCCTCAATCTCCCATAATCGCTAGAGCCCAAACAAACTCATCTTGTCCCCACGTTCTTACAGACGATACTATACAATATCTCGCTCGATAATGTTTCACATCACAACCACCCCCTCCGACACCCCTTCTAGCTTTTCTGCAGCTTCCAAACTTCCATAATGGCATCAAGTCATGACTGAAGAGTACAATGCTCTTCTACAGAATCACGCGTGGTCTTTAGTTCCCCCTAATATCTCATCTAATGTTCTTGGTTGTTGATGGATTTACAGGACAAAATTTCATGCGAATGGCTTAATTGAAAGAAGGAAGGCCCGTGGTAGTTAAAAGGCTACCATCAACAAGAAAGGATCGACTATCACCACACTTTCAGCTCGGTTATCAAGGCTTCCACTATACGTTTGATTTTGTCAATCACTATAGCTCGACGATGGTCCCTGCACCAAATTGACATACAAAATGCCTTTCTCCATGGCGAGTTGACTGACACAGTATACATGCAACAACCACAAAGCTTCGTAGATCCTCTTCATCCCGACTATGTCTGCACATTGAAGAAAGCCATCTATGGCCTTAAGCAAGCGCCACAGTCGTGGTTTGCACAATTAAGCTCCTGGCTTCTTGGGTATGGTTTCACAGCTTCAAAAGTCGACCCCTCTCTATTTATTCTTGCACATGGTGACATGAGAATTTACCTATTTGTTTACGTGGATGATATAGTAATTACATCATCTCATTCATCGGCTACTGATAAATTCATTACTGACTTGAGCCATGCATTTCCAGTTAAGGACTTAGGTCCTTTGTCTTATTTTTTAGGATTAGAAATTGATTATTTGAGTGATGGTTTGCTGCTTACTCAAAGAAAATACATCAAGGACCTTCTAATTCACAGCAACATGTTGCATGCCAAACCTATGCCATCTCTCATGGAAGCCTCCCTAAAACTGTCCAACTTTAATTCCCCCACTTTTGATGATCCCACACTGTTTAGAAGAATTGTAGGAGTCTTACAATACTTGTCTCTTACACGGCCTAATATAAGTTTTGCTGTGAACAAGGTGTGCCAGTTTATACATGCACCCAAATTGCCACATTTGAGTGTTGTTAAAAAGATCTTGAGATATCTCAAAGGCACAATTAATCATGGTTTGTTGTTTCCTTTTAAAACTTTCAATCTTGAAGCATATTCCGATGCTGATTGGGCGGGATACTTAGATGATAAATGGTCATCAGGGAGTTTTTGTATTTTTTTGGCCAACACTTGATCTCTTGGAATTCTAAAAAGCAAAAGACAGTGGCAAGATCAAGTATAAGAGCTGAGTATAGATCCATTGCCACTGCTGTTGCTAAATTAATTTGGTTGCAAACTGTTCTATGTGAACTTGGAATCAATCTCTCTAAAACTCCAACCTTATGGTGTGACAACAATGGTGTCACCTATCTTGTTGCCAACCCAGTATATCATTCTAGAACCAAGCACATGGATATTGATTTTCACTTTGTGAGGGATCGGGTTACAACCAAGTCACTTGCAGCTTCCTTCATCAGCTCTAAGGATCAAATTGCGGATGTTTTTACAAAACCATTGGTATCTGAAAATTTTTATAATTTTAAGTCGAGTCTCAATGTTATTGACACCCCCATTGGACTCAAGGGGGCGTATTAGCATAGATGTATTACAAACTGTACAGCAGTGTAGAGTGCTAAAGTAACCATATGAAAGTTTTTTTGTTATTCTCTCAAATGCTTGTAATCACTTTTATTCCTTTTCTGATTCTAGATTCCCTTGTAAGGTTGTGTATAAAAGCACTTGAAACCATGATGAACATAATTTTTGGAATTACAACAAACATATAACTCTGATAGTTTGTAATTAGTAATATTTTGTAGGTCCTATTGTGATGTGTTTAAATGTAAATATGTTGAGATATGTGTTTGAATGTATAGAATAGATTGAGATGAGTTTAACTTTAAAAAATTGAAAAGTAGTTGATCCCATCAATGACTGGTTTGAGATGAGCTGAGTTGATTTCAACAACCAAACATAGTCTTAAGATGTGCAAGCCTTACTTCATTTGAAAATAGTGGGGCCATTATTTCAAAATGGAATATAATTTGCGTATGGTACCTATCTTTGCCCACTTTCTTTTTTTTGAAAAGTACTAAATGTACTTAAAAAAAATTTATAAAAAATTTACTTTTCCACATATCAGTTATTGATATGTTGAAAATCATAAAACTTGAAATTCAAATTTTAAATTTCAAAAGAAAACTAACAAAATGAATCTTGTAAGTAAAAGTGTAAGTATATGTAACACTATTTTCTTTTTTAACAAAAATGAACAAGGTTTACACTATTATTAATCATGTTAAATTTGGTCTTTGGGTAAACCTGAATTGACCCAAACACTATTATACCCAACCTTAACCCTATTATTAACGTGCTTGATTTGTGGACCGTGTAAAAAATTGACAGACCTAGTCATAAGCAATTCATACTTTTAGGATCTACTATTCTTTTTAGGAACTACTTTGAGTAAGCAAGAGTTTTCAAACATATGGCGCTAAAGACCGGCTGAAAGACTACTCACACATGCAAGAAGATTGATATAGCTTGTTTAGCATGTATTTATATCTTTTATTCCTCATGTATAGGTTCTCATTTAGCTCTTATTGCATTGATGAGCTTTTGCGCGGGATTGCAATAAACAATAGAAAAAAATAAATGGGCAAATCATGTAGCTAGGATTCTTGCATCTGTGTTGAGGCCATAAAAATCGCTCAACAGACCAGAAGGGTAGAAAGAGTCGTTCCCGGCCCGCTTGGGTGATTTAGGCCTTGATCAGTATCGTTAGGAGCCCCCGGTTGGGTGCTGGTGCAGCCATACGGTGTTGGTGTGTACATCCATGGTGATAAGTGGAAAATATAAGTGCAGAAAAGATAAAGAGAGGAACACAAGGATTTACGTGGTTCGACATAATGCCTACATCTATGGGTGTTTAGAGAGGAGAAATTCACTATAATATTCTTACTTAGAGTCTTTAGTAGTTTCTCATGTCTCACTATATACGTGTAATTCTTAATATAAATTCACCGGAGAGAAAGCATTTGCTAGAGTTTTCCTGTTCCAAGGTTGAGGGAGGAAGCATAAAGAAGGAAAAAGCCTCTCCTGTATGGAGAGAGTTCATCCTTTTTTCCGTAGAATTTGCTGCACACGCCACACTTTTCCCATGTTTCCTGGCATTTAACCTTCACTTTGACCATCATTCCCTGAAATTACGGCCTCACCTACCTTGGCCCCTAGTTCGTGCTTTGGCCCCTTACCAAACCTGGGCCCTCATGCTTCTTTCTTCCTTGCTTTTTACCCCTAAGAGTCTGAAATCAAATGTCGTTTGTCACAACATGTTGATGAAGTGCCAGCCTATGATGAACATTCATGTTAACCTATTTACAAGCCATTTTAGTGATATGCCTTAGGCACTCGTGTTAACTAATATATATAAAAAAAGTATTGGATCATATTGATGGATAGATAAGACATTTTTATGGAGGCCATCTTATATAGCAATACAGACTACAAAGCATAGATATGCTTGGAAGATGTGGGGACTCCTACTAAGAGATCATTATTCATTATTAATGCATTTATTATAGGGTGATTCAGAGATCCTATTTTGATTTGGAGTTCTAGACACTGCCTTTGATGGAAGAACTGTATCCAGTCCGATCGTCATAGTATTTTGACCACAACATCACACCTCCATACTTGGCAGAACTTTTAATGGCCGGAAGCACCTTAGAAGTTAAATCAGCAACAGGAATGAAGCCACTTCCAGCTGCGTTAGGTGCTGCAGGAAGTCCTAGAAATATTTTGGTTGCAGGAATAGAGGTCCATTGATTCCATGCATTTACTAGATTGGCAGTATTACCTGAGGAATACTGGCATGGAGGATTGTTATAGAACTGTACCCATACATAATCAAATAGACCGGTCTTAAGGGCACCTCCCATCCAAGCATCAGGGAAAGGGCACTGCGGAGCTGCCGTTAAGTATACCTTCTTTCCTTGTTTACTGTATCCGGAGAGATACCTTGCAAGCTCATCCCAGTGTTGGGTTGTTCCTCCTTCAATGTCGAAGTCAATACCATCCAAAACAGCATCTCCAAGAGGGCGAGAAGAGGATTGTCCGCCCAAGAAGTTATTCCATAGATAGGTCGCAACTTGTTGGGCATCGTTTGTCGAAGTAAGGGAGTAGCTCCCTGCCCCTCCTCCTATAGAGAGCATCAACTTAATTCCTTGTGCCTGACACGACTTTATGTCAGAGCTCAATCTGGTGCAGCCATTACTGTTTGGATCACAGTGACCAGCAAGGTTTATGACTGGTTTTTGGCCATTGCCAAAGGTTGGGAGGAAAGCAATGTTTACGAATGCATACTTATTAGTGGCACAGGTTTGAGCTAAGGTACCTTCATTTCCATTCTGACCCCAGTAGATTGCGATTCCACCGGCATCAGTACTAACCACTTGCATTAGAATCACCGAGAAGATCAGGAAAGCTAGTGGGACTGTTGAATTTGATGCCATAGCGCACAAAGTTTGTGATTGTTCAGGTCGCACACTAGTCACTGTTAGACTGACTTGGTTTTCTCATGGTGCTCTTGGAGTTCAGAGATGCATGCTTTTATAGGAGAACAATGATCATGCTCTAATGCCTAACATCTATGCTATTGGGTAATGTTTAGAAGTCAATTAGTCCCACCAATCGAGTTCGGTGCATATGAATAATAAGAGATTTATTATGCATCAGTTACTATTTATTTTCACACCCTATATTTATAGTTTTTTTATAGAATATGAGGTGTTTTTCATAAGGTGTGGAGTGGTAAATAATAACTAATGAGAAATTTTTTTTGAATAATAATGATTGTGGAATACCAAGACTAGTTAAAGCCTCTTTTGAAATCGACAAGAAATTTATATTAATTTCCACATGACTTAAATCCCAAGTCAAGAGAATAAGACATCCATCTTAAAGTGAATCATTTCAAGAAAGCGACAAACACATCATCCTTGAACAAAAGTGTCATGTAGAAGCTAATTATTAGCCTTTTTTTTGTTTTTTTTTTTTCATTTTCCTTCTTTGTTTTTTTATTTTCAAAGCTGAGTACTGTTTGCCTATATGTAATGAGCACAAGTAGGTGACATGATTATCACCATTAATAATAATACTTGACCAAATCCATTTACTTCAAGACTAGCTAGGATACTCACAAAATCTAAATATAAGTTAAAATAGGAGCAGCAATTCCACTATGACATCCACCAATTAGTATACTAACTATTGGATTTTCACTTATAGATTAGATAGATGCTGTAAAAATGTCTAGATCAGGCCATTTGTTTAGTAGTCTCTCAAGAATGGCATTACAGCACGCATGCAGGCGGCCGCGCGCCGGTGGTGCAGCATACAGCCTATATTTGGTAAGGTTTACCACTGAAAGAGAAGGGCCCCTAGATAGAAAGATATTGTTTATAAGATCATTTTTCAGATGTTTTATTTAAGGCAAGTTTGCCGGTATATATATCCATACTCGTAGGAGGGATAACAAGATAACAAGACAACGGGGAGTCTTTTGTCACTGGAAAGAGCTGTACATTAATTTAAAATATTTAAGAGCTTCTTTCGCCAACATCAATTTAACAATATACTACAAATAATAAAATCCACTTATTTCTATCAATTTAACATAAGCTTTTGAGATAAGTACTGATGAATTAACATGGTATAAAAAAAGAGATCCTAAGTTTGAACCTTAACTCTACACTCTACCCAATTTAATTAGATATTTCACATGTTGAGCTCATTCGTTGAGTATGATTAAGGCTTGATTTGGGTAGTGGAAGTATTTAACAATGTTTGTGAATAGTAGTAAAAAAGTAATAATAGAATATTAAATAGTAGTAAAAAGTAGGTACAAAATAATGAATAGTAGAAAAAGTAGATAAAAAGTAATAATAAAGTAAAGAATAGTAGTGAGAGTGTTTGAGAGGACCTGAAGTACTCTCGGTACCCAAACAAGACCTAAATCCACATATTTTCATCAGTTTAACTTGGGTAGAGTGTAGCTAGGATTGCAATAAACAATAGACAAAAATAAATGGGCAAATAATGTAGCTAGGATTCATGCGTCTGTGTTGAGGCCGTAAAAATCGCTCAACAGATCAGAAGGGCAGAAAGAGTCGTTCCCGGCCCGTTGGGTGATTTAGGCCTCAATCGGTGTCGTAGGAGCCCCTGGTTGTGTGCTGGTGCGGCTGTACGGTGTCGGTCATGTGTACATCCATGGTGATAAATGGAAAATATAAGTGTAGAGAAGATAAAGAGAGGAACACAAGGATTTACGTCTATGGGTGTTTAGGGAGGAGAAATCTACTATAATATTTTTGTTTAGAGTCTCTCGTCGTCTCTCATGTCTCACTGTGCAAGTGTAATTCTTAATGTAAATCCACGGGAGAGAAAGCCTTTGCTAGAGTTTCCTGTTCCGAGGTTGAGGGAGAAGGAAGAAGAAATAAGGAAAACGCCTCTCGTGCAGAGGAAGAACTTTTATGGAGAGAGATCTTCCTTTTCTCTGCAGAATCTGCTGCACATGCCACCCTTTTCCCATGTTTCCTGGCATTTGTCCCTGACTTTGACCATCATTCCCTGAAATTACAGCCTCACCTACCTTGGCCCCTAGCTCCTGCTTTGGCCCCTTACCTGGGCCATCATGCTTCTTTGTCCCTGCTTTTTACTCCCTAATAGTCTGAAATCAAATGTCGTTTGTCACAACATGTTGATGAAGTGCCAGCCTATAATGAACGTTCATGCTAACCTATTTACAAGCCATTTTAGTGATATGCCTTAGGCACTCATGTTAACTAGTATATATAAAAAAAGTATTGGATCATATTGATGGATAGATAGACATTTTTATGGAGGCCATCTTATATAGCAATACAGACTACAAAGCATAGATACGCTTGGAAGATGTGGGGACTCCTACTAAAAGATCATCATTCATTATTAATGCATTTATTATGGATTGCAATAAATGCTAGAAAAATCTAAATGGGCAATAGGCACTGCAGGATTCATATGTTTGAAATCAAATCTCAGTTACCACAGCATGTTGATGAAGTGCCAACATAAGGTGAATCCAAATTGTTGGTGCCTGCATGCCTCTACGTATATATGATCGATCCAAATATATAGCTTCAAATAAAGAAATATATTCATAATCATTCTGCCGATGATGTCGAAGTATTGGTACTCTGGCAAGACACATCATCATGTCCAATATATAACACCACACAAAAAATATCCGTCCATTACCCAACGAGTTCAATTTTAACTAGTATTGGACCCAAACGAAATCCTTTCACCTTTTCTCATTGTTTTCCCCCATTTATCTCACGTGCAGACAATATTGATAGCAGAAAAACAAACAAATCAGAAAAGAAGTAAAGAGAGGAGGAGGCAAACATGGATCATATTGATGGATAGATAGATATTTTTAGGCAGGCCATCTTATAGAACAATACAGACTACAGAGCATAGATATGCTTGGAAAATGTGGGGATTCCGACTAAGAGATCATTCATTATTAATGCATTTATTATAGGGTGATTCAGAGATCCTATTTTGATTTGGAGTTCTAGACACTGCCTTTGATGGAAGAACTGTATCCAGTCCGATCGTCATGGTATTTTGACCACAGCATCACACCTCCATACTTGGCAGAACTTTTAATGGCTGGAAGTACCTTAGAAGTTAAATCAGCAACAGGAATGAAGCCACTTCCAGCTGCATTAGGTGCTGCAGGAAGTCCTAAAAATATTTTGGTTGCAGGAATAGAGGTCCATCGATTCCATGCATTTACTAGTTTGGCAGTATTACCTGAGGAATACTGGCATGGAGGATTGTTATAGAACTGCACCCATACATAATCAAATAGACCGGTCTTAAGAGCACCTCCCATCCAAGCATCAGGGAAAGGGCACTGAGGAGCTGCCGTTAAGTATACCTTCTTTCCTTGTTTGCTGTATCCGGAGAGATACCTTGCAAGCTCATCCCAGTGTTGGGTTGTTCCTTCTTCAATGTCGAAGTCAATCCCATCCAAAACAGCATCTCCAAGAGGGCGAGAAGAGGATTGTCCGCCCAAGAAGTTATTCCATAGATAGGTCGCAACTTGTTGGGCATCGTTTGTCGAAGTAAGGGAGTAGCTCCCTGCCCCTCCTCCGATAGAGAGCATCACCTTAATTCCTTTTGCCTGACACGATTTAATGCCAGAACTTACTTTGGTGCAGCCATTACTGTTTGGATCGCAATGTCCAGCAAGGTTGATGACTGGTTTTTGACCTTTGCCAAAGGTAGGAAGGAAAGCAATATTTACATAGGCATAGTTTCCCGTGGCACATGTTTGAGCCAAGGTACCCTCATTTCCATTCTGACCCCAATAGATTGCGATTCCACCAGCATCAGTACTAACCACCAGCATTAGAATTATCCATGAAAGGAAAGCTAGTGAGATTGTAGGATTTAATGCCATAATGCACAAGGTTTTTCTATTGGTGCTCGTTGTGTTTAGAGAAGCATGTCTTTTATAGGAGGAAAATGATCATGCTCTGCTTCCTAACTTCTATGCCAATGAGTGTTGTCTAGAAGTCAGACAATCCCACCGAGTTCGGTTCACTGAATGGTTGAACACGGCAAGAAATATTTCCATCATTTTCCCACAAACACGCCATCCATGAGCAACAGTCTTTAGAAGTTGCTATATGTCAAGATCTTGGATGTCATTTTCATGGAGTTTTTTAGGTTCATTTAGTAGAAAAATGCGGACGAGTTAGTTTTGGAACTAAGGTAAAGTTCATAAGGTCATGTTATGAAGAAGACTAGACCGATTAACTCTGGGTAAAGTTAAAATTGGACTTGCACTTTTACATCCACCAATGAGTAGACGAACGTGTGGATTTTTCATTCATTGGTATCTCAAGAACTCATGTTTCAATTGTCCAATTGGGTTCACTAAAGAAAATAAGGAGACTAGGAGGTAGTGGATTTCCAAGGATTTGTCATATTTTCATCCTCAAAACGAGTTGTTTATTACTATAATTATTATTATTATTATTATTATTATTATTATTATTAAATGCTTTATGACATTTACTAATGAGGGGCAACTTACTGGATTTCCATGAATATCTCAATTAAGGCTCGAAAAATTAAAATTGGGTTCGAAATTTGGTAAGGACCGATTGAGGTGGTTCAAAAAATTGAATCAGATGATTCATTACAATTTTGAATTGATTATTTCAATATTGATAAAATTTATTGAAAATCATATATGTAAATGTAGTGTCAATACATTTATTTATTTGTTATCTTTAATCTCTGGCCCTCTAATATTTTGTGACTTGTGAATGGTGGACTGGTGGCCGAATCTGGGACCTTGAAGTTATGTTTGCTGGGCTGGTGAATCACGTGTTACACACATGATTTGTAAGCTGCAACAGAAAGGCCTCAACCTTGAGCCGCAGGATCTTGACACGTGGTGGCATCTGACTTCTCTTATATATGTGTTGTTATCCGATGCTTTGTAACCCTAATTTACTTTGTACATTTTGTGAGAGTAAGGGGCTTCATGCGATAGAGAGAACAGAGAGAGGGATTCTAGGGTTTGCATTGGGTTCTCACTTAGAGGAGAAAATCAGCGTGATTTTCTGGTGTGTGAGAGAGGCTGTGTAAATGAGAGGGATTCTGTGGCTTCTCTGAGATGTATATCTTCTATCAATAAAAGCTCTGAGGCTGTTCCTGTCGTGGATGTAGACCATTAGGGTCGAACCACGTATATCCTGAGTTGATTCTTTTATTCCTTTATTTTCTGTTGATCTTGTTGATTATTGTTCTGTTCTATAGTTTCGTATTGTTCTATTTTTCTGGATCTGTTGGTTTAAAGAGGCAGGGTTGGTTGTCTCAGTTTACAGATACTTGATATCAGTTTTTCTCTGCTTTATAAGTTCAGTTTATTTCTTGATTGAATCTGTACAAGTGATTCTTGCTTATTCTTGAACTTGTTCTTTATTACTATTGAGTCTTGCTTAGTGAGACTCAAGGGTTTAATTTCATAACAATATATAATGCAACTTAAACATTTAATATCATGTGTAAAAGTGTATAAAGTATAAATTCATTCACTTGTTTTAAGAAAAATATGATATGAATCTAAATAGTTTCATTAAGGGGATGTTTGGAAATAATTTTCATATTATCTTATCTCATTTTATCTTAGAGCGATGCTACTTTGTGGCCTTAGCAGCATCGCTCCAAGTGACCGCTTGGCCAAATTGGCCTTTTATTTTTTTTCAATATTTTTATTCATATTTTTTTATCATTTTAAAATATTTTAAAAAAAATATATAAAAATATTAATATACTAATAGTCATTTCCTAAAATATTAAGTAAAGAAAAAATTAAAAAACAAAAAAACATTAGGTGTCAAAATAAAGGAGCAAATTCAGTGGGCAAAGTAGCATTTTTCTTTATCTTATTCATCTCATTTCCTTCTCAAACTTTACTCAAGCACAAACACTTTCAAACTAATCATTATATTTTTTTAAACTAATCATTATAACTTTTCTAAAGTTAAAAAAAAAAAAGTAATTCAATTTTTTAAATCCTAAAATAATAATAATATTAACAAATTATATTCTAATAATATTTTAACTTTGTAATAGTTTTTATTCAACTTTTTCTCTCTCATTTTTCAAAACCCAAAAAATAGTTAACTCAAACTATCTCATTACTATTTACAAACCATCTTACTACTATTCACAAAATTCTTATTTCATCTCATTTCTCAAGCGTCTTCTATATATGTAATTCATGTATCTAATGTCAATTGGCTCATTTTTTTTCCCCTCATACATAAAGAAGATAAAAACCATTGAGTTATAAGCATGTGGCAAAATAATTATTTTATGCACAACCACAAATTTAATATAAAATACTTATTTCCTAATTTTTCTCTTCAACTAAAGAAAATAAAAACTAAATATTTTATTTATCAATATTCTACCATTTTTATTGAATACAATGATGAAAAATGTTAATATATTTTTAATTCTCTAACATTTTTGTACAGAAAAAAAACTTTGTTATCATACACAACTTAAAAAATAAATACAGTTTTGAATTAGTTAGAATTTACTTAAATCGGTCTTAAAACAATTAGAATCGGTTTGAATTAGCCTGAATCAACCGATTGAAGCAATAAAATTCACTAAAATCGATTCGATTTTTTATCGATTCAATTTGAATCGAATGCATTGAGTAATTGAATTGAATCGTTTTTTGAACCTTGATCTCAACGCTCATCCCCAAAATGAGTTTATTAGTTTAGTAATGTTGGGTGCAAACTCCAAATAGACAAGTCTTGCGAAAAACCTTTATAAAAATGCGAGTCTCACTAAAAAAGAATAATTGCTTTTACACTTTTCAAGATCGGGTCCATATTTTTATAAAAAAAAACACAATAGCCACAAAGGAATCTCACAAAAGAATTCCACACATTGATGTGGCACATTGTTAGTGTGCCACGTCTCCCTCCTATTTTGTTTTTCTCTTTCTTTCTCCCCCTCTCTCATGCCCGCCACTCCTGCCCTCTCCCCGCGCCCTCTTTCTCTCTATGTCGGCCATGGTGGTTGGGGACCATTGCGGGTGGGCAAAAGACGTCGGCGGTCCAAGCGGCACCGCCGGCGTGGAGCTCATGATAGCTCGTAGTGCAGGTTGGTGCACATTTCGCACATTGTGTGTGTGGTTGACCATTGCGTGGCCGCCGCTTGGTGGCCAGGATCTAAGCTGACGACTCGCATGGTCGACGGTTGCCATCTTTTAGCTGTCTGTGATGGTCGGGAACCACCCGGGAGGGAGAAAGAGAGAGGGAAAGGGGCGCATACTATGTGCGTGGTCAAGCGTGGTCGACAATCATTGTCCTTTGGCCGTCTGTGGTGATCAGAAACCACCCCGAGAGGGAGAAAGAGAGAGGGAAAGGGGGAGGAGGTGAGAGGCACGAGGAGAGGGGGGGGGGAGAAAAGATAGAGAGTGGAAAAAAAAAGAAAGAAAGAAGGGAGATGTCTAGTGTGTCACATCAATGTGTTGGATCCCTTTATGGAATCCATTTGTGTCTGTAGCAGCCATCTTTTATAAAAGCTTGCGCGATACTTGTTTATTTGAGACTTATATAAATTATTTCTATTATGAGTTTGGCACCTCACGTGTTCTGTTCAATTGCTTAGCAATTGGATATTAATTAATTAATTAGTCATTATGGAAACTGTCATGAAATGTTTTACCCAAATAATTTATAAGTAATCTCAATGATATTAATTAGCATAGATAGAACGACGTACTTAAATCCCGTGGAGACCCAAACTATCATAGATTATATAATATATATATTTATATAGATACATTTTGGTGTTGAAAATGTTTTGATATTAGTGGAGGATTGTATATTTGATCCCCATGGTGAAATTAATACAGTACTTCTTACGGTACTCTAATTGATATGCATCTCATACTTGCATTTTAACTATAAAGATTGGTTGAATATATAGTGAGCTCAATTTGGTTTTAATGCAGTCTGTTTGTTGGTGACTATAGAAGACAGAGGCGGCAAGTGGTTGTCTGTGACGTTTGACAATACTAAATTAAGCAACTGACGATCATGGCGGCAACTTAGGCATTTGGTTGCTCGAGTCTACAATTGGCAATAGACAATGACAACTAGCTCATTCAAAATTGTGAATGATGATATTAGGTGGCTGTGAAGTGGTGGTAGAGGGGCGGGCGGAGTTTTGCAAACACCATAAATCCAAAGTTCAAACACCATAAAAATAAACATTTTTTAAATTTAAATTTTTAACATTTTTATCTAATCATTACCTAATTATTATAACTTTTCCAAACTTCAAAACAAAATACAAAAAATAATTCAATTTTTTAAAATTTCAAAACAAAAATTATATTAACAAATTATATTCTAATAATATTTTAATTTTATAATAATTTTATTCAACTTTTTCTCTCTCATTTTTCAAACTCATACAAACATATTAATTCAAACCATTTCACTACTATTTATAGATCATTTTATTTCATTTCACTATCCAAATGAGGTCTAAGGCCAACAAAGGGTTTAGAATAGGCAGGTCAAGAATAGTCAAGATGGGCATTAATCAACAAACAAGACCAATCAACAAAAAATGACACGCCGCATACCGTCGTTTCTCTTTCCAGCGAAAAGCTCTCTAGAGAAGGTCCAAAAATCTTATCTTTTCTGTCCAGAGGGTGGCTCCACCTTTTTGTATAGTCTAGATACTGTTTACTGTATTTTTTCGATTTTTCCTTAGTTTTTAGACCTTGGCACAAAGAAGTGCCAATTTACTACTTTCCAGCCACCCATGACCGCCACGCGCCGCACCAAAGGACTCGCCAATCACCTATCCTTTGGATGGCAGAAGAAACCGTCGAAAAGAGTGGCGCATGCATCTCAGGCGCGGCCCAAACCATGCGTGGATCTCACGCGCCACCACTCTAGGCCAGTTTGCCACCACCACGCGTAGCATTTTGGTTGTCAGTGGCCTCTGATCTCTTAGATCCGACTAACCTCCACTCTCCTAGTGTGACGTGTGGTCCTCATGCGCCACCACAATTCATGGCGGCTGGCCGCCGGTGATTCAACATTTCTCCCACTTGCTATCTTTCTATGTTATTGCTCTTCTTAATTAAGGATCGTGGGAAAAATATAGTGAAAGTCTCATTCAATCAGTATAAACCAGCGACATGCAGCATAGACCCATTCACTGCGGCTTCTGGTTGTAGTATTATTGTTCGTTTATCGAACTGTATCAAAACCGCTTCAAGCGGCTTTCCCTTATGGGAATTGGGTGGGGGTCAAGTCTTTGACCCCATATTCCTATTTTTTTCTTTTTTTTCCTATGTTATACTAGCTGATTTGGGATGAATGTCGAGATCTTCCACCCTATTATCTCTTATATCCTGTAACTGTTTTATACATCTATAATATAATATGCTTGATTAGGGGAAAAAAAAAAAAAAAGACCAATGAAAAAACCTAATAAAAGTAATGATCACACAAACCTTGGCAACAAACTAAATATTGGATTGCCCGGGCTTCAACAATGCTTAGGACTGACTAAATAAAAATTGGGCCAACACAAAAATCCAACAAAAAAAAGGCCTACATGGGCAAAACATCAGCTGTGGGCCCTATTTTTATAGTAACTATATGAAATGTAGTTTAGGCGTTGAGTCATTTGAACACCTACCTAACACCTAAACAACATGTAATTCAAAACAAAGCAGAAAGAAAATATTGGTTTTCGACAATTGATAATGATTGTAGAATTGATAATAATTCAAATATAGGGATGCTATCAAATCTATTGGGAGAGAATGATTTGAATATAGTCAAGTCATTATTGCTAGATGAAGAGATAGTATTAAGTACTAAGATCTGAAAATTTTTAAATCTTGTACTCTATTAGTATGTCAAGTTTGATAGTTTTAGGTGTATTAAATTATAAAGCAGATTTTAGTTCAAATTAAAAAATGTATTTTTTCTTTATCACCAAACTAAAGATGCTTTTGAGCAGCATCCTATTTGATTCAAGTCATCAACTTTCTGCAAAGAAATATGTCGGCAGCTCACCATACATGTCAAAGACTCATGATTTTTTTAGTACAGTACTGCATACATATGCTTCATAGATATATATATATATATAGTGTATAAATGATATCGATACACAAATGAAGATTACATGTGGAAGACAAATAAGGCTATGAGCCTGTGACTATATATCAACTCCACCACACACAACCTTGATAGAGTACTTGTTTCAGACATGGCTCTTAATGGAAGAACTATATCCACTTTGATCATCATAATACTTTGACCACAACATCACACCTCCATACTTAGCAGAACCTTTAATGGATGGAAGAATTTTAGAGGTAAGATCAGGTACAGGAATATAGCCACTTCCAGCAGCCTCAGGAGATGCAGGTAGCCCTAGGAAAATCTTTGTGGCTGGGATATCCGATACCCATATCTTCCATGCATCTTCGAGATTGGCAACATCACCACTGGTGTACTGGCATGGAAGATTGTTGTAGAATTGAACCCAAACAAAATCAAACAGACCTGTCTTTAGGGCATTACCTATCAAAGCATCAGGAAATGGGCACTGAGGAGCTGCAGATAAGTAAACCTTCTTGCCTTTGTTGCTGTATCCTGAGAGGTACCTCGCAAGATCATCATAATGTTGGTCTGTCCCTCCTTCGATATCAAAGTCAATTCCATCCAAAACAGCTGGCCCGAGCGGGCGAGAAGATGAATGTCCACCCAAGAAGTTATTCCAAAGGTAAGTGGCGACTTGCCTAGCATCCTCAGAGGATGAAAGTGAGTAACTCCCAGCCCCTCCTCCAAGGGAAAGCAGGACTTTGATGCCTTTGGCTTGACATGACTTGATGTCGGAGCTCAAGCCGGTGCAGCCATTGCTGTAAGGATCACAATGACCAGCAAGGTTTAACATGGGAGTCCGACCATTGCCAAAAGTTGGAAGGAAGGCAAGGATGACATATTCATAGTTTCCTGTGGCACAAGTCTCTTTCAAGGTGCCCTCATTTCCATTCTGACCCCAATAAATGGCAATTCCACTAGCATTTGCACCTCTTAATGCTAGTAGCATTAGCATCACCAAGGTGGAAAGGAATGACATTGAGGCTGCAGAACTGGAAGCCATTAATGCTGTTACTTCGTATAAGCTTTGTGTCAGTCAAGCTATATATGTATGCCGTTCTTGTACTGCTGTAACTATGTCAGGAGGATCATCAGTTTTATAGATGGAGGATGCCTATATTTTTAAGAAAAAACCAATTAACCTTGTCATTATGCTGCAAACTGCGTACGTGCCTTAGTGGTTACTCTGTCTTATGAATGGTATTGGCTGTACGCAGACGGGGGTGCCTGAAGGTATAAATTAAAAAAAAGAAAACAATTTGAAACTTCCCTTGTCTCTTAGCTTTCGCCATATGGAACGCTTACAAATGTTTGGTCCAATTCCAAGAACTACTCGACCCAAACCAAGTTATTTCACGTTGCTATCAGATTGAGATAAAAGAAGATGTGATCTTAGCTAGAGTTTTTGCTCAAACTCTTTTGATCAACTTAAAAAACTTGCATATGCCTGGCCCATTCATTAAAAAAAGAAATGTGCTAGCTTTTCAGATACTTTAAATTTTTAAATGGGTTGTAACGTAACATGCAACTGAATTAATCATTGACTGCTAAATTCTCAGTAATATATAATCTCCAAATTATTAGTCCCCGTAAGGAGCATAATTAAGTTGTAGTTTTCCAATTAATTTCCCTTCTTTTTTCTTAGAATTAAATTACACCATATAATCTAGGAAAAATATTACACATTATTTTCATGAGTTTTCTTAAAAGAGATACATGAATTAATTGCATTTAATATACGGTGATTTGGAGAATCATATTATGAAGGATTCTCTCCATTTTAAGTGAAACAGAGGTAATCTTATCATTTCCATTCGGGAGTTTTAGACAGTACTGCTAATTAATGATAACCTGTTCATGTGGATTTAGGCATATGGCTGTTTTGAAATAGACAACAAATATTTCCAAATCCTTAAATGTTTTGTCAAGAGAATCAAGACATGATAGTATGGTTTGATCTATCTAAAAGTGACTCACCATGGCAAAAATGACAAACACTTCATCCATGGACAATCTTAATTAGGAGTTTGTTTTTCTTGTAGTGGCCTTGTGTTCTAAACCTAGCTTTTTGCCCATGTCAGGATCTTGGACCTAGTCTTTCATGAGAAATTTTCTTTGGATGGAAGAAAGTTGCAACTAGGAGGGAAAGTGGATGGGGCTTTTTGAGGTACTCCAATAATATATTAATATTTTGTTAATTTATGCATGTATGCGTTTAACTTATCTCTGTATATAATCATTAATGAGTAATTCTACATACAATCGTGAAATGCATAAATGAAGCGTAATCGTTTTGAAAATTTGTGAGGTTCTTTATTAAAAAATTAATTTTTTTTTTCATGTCGGTCCCATGTTTTATTTACTTTTTTCAAAACGATTATGCGACGTTTGCATAATTCACAGTTGCAAATATCTTTTCTCATCATTAATTATTTGGTACGAGAACTTACTTGCCTTCCAAGCATACACTGATCCTCTACATGCAATCATATTAATCATATTCGAAAAAAGAAATAATGCAATAAAGAGATTTTATAAAAGTAAGCTCATAAACTGAGGTGATTTTATGTGATATATTAGATCTACATATAACTTAATTTACAATAAAAATATTTTTACAATTAATATGACGTGTCAAATCAAATCGCGTTAGTTTATGAGTAATTTACTTTTTATGAAAACTCTTTGTAGATAAAACATTTCTCATTAAAAAATCTTTGGCATGGAGAGAATCATTTGTCTTATAAATTACGTATAATACGAAATTTTTTGTTTTTCTTGTTTGTTATTCTTCTGGCAAAGAAGACATGGCTACAATATTAATCTAAGCATGCATGCATCATTGCTTCTAAATGCATCATGCACTTCACATGACTTTTAATGAGCAGTTGCTTACTTTATTAAGACATCATGTACACGAGTCTTTCTAAATTGAATTACTGCATGTTAATATATGTCCACTAAGATTTAATAATGCTGATCAAGTAGTGACAAGGACCCTTAATTTTCTATGCTAATCAAAGGCCCCCCTATCCTTTTCAAACTTTACTTAAATACAAACACTTTCAAACTAATCATTATATTTTTTTTCAAACTAATCATTATAACTTTTCTAAAGTTTCAAACAAAAACTAAAAAAGTAATTCAATTTTTTAAATCCTAAAATAAAAATAATATTAACAAATTATATTCTAACAATATTTTAACTTTATAATAGTTTTTATTCAACTTTTTCTTTCTCATTTCTCAAAACCCAAAAAATAGTTAACTCAAACTATCTCACTACTATTTACAAACCATCTTACTACTATTTACAAAATTCTTATTTCATCTCATTTCTCAAGCATCTTCTAAATATTTAATTCATGTATCTAATCTCAATTGGTTCACTTTTTTTCCCCTCATATATAAAGAAGATAAAAACCATTGAGTTATAAGCATGTGGCAAAATAAGTATTTTATGCACAACCACAAATTTAATATAAAATACTTTTTTATTTCCTAATTTTTCTCTTCAACTAAAGAAAATAAAAAACTAAATATTTTATTTATCAATATTCTACCATTTTTATTGAATACAATGATGAAAAATGTTAATATATGTTTAATTCTCTCACATTTTTGTTAAGAAAAAAAACTTTGTTATCATACACAACTTAAAAAATAAATACAGTTTTGAATTAGTTAGAATTTGCTTAAATCGGTCTTAAAACAATTAGAATCGGTTTGAATTAGCCTGAATCAACCGATTGAGGCAATAAAATTCACTAAAATCGACTCGATTTTTTATCGATTCAATTTGAATCGAATGGATTGAGTAATTGAATTGAATCGTTTTTTGAACCTTGATCTCAACGCTCATCCCCAAAATGAGTTTATTAGTTGAGTAATGTTGGGTGCAAACTCCAAATAGACCAATCTTGTGAAAAACCTTTGTAAAAATGTGAGTCTCACTAAAAAAGAATAATTGCTTTTACACTTTTTCAAGATCGGGTCCATATTTTTATAAAGGAAAACACAATAGACACAAAGGAATCTTACAAAAGAATCTCACAAAGTTAATTCCACACACTGATGCTAGTGTGCTACATCTCCCTCCTATTTTGTTTTTCTCTTTCTTTCTCCCCCTCTCTCGTGCCCGCCACTCCTACCCTCTCCCTGTGCCCTCTCTCTGTGTTGGCCATGGTAATTGGGGACCACTGCGGGTGGAAAAAAGATGTCAGCGGTCCAAGCGGCACCATTGGCTTGGAGCTCACGATAGCTCGTAGTGCACGTTGGTGCACATTTCGCACATAGTGTACGTGGTCGACCATTGCATGGCCGCTGCTTGGTGGCTGGGGTGGTTGGGATCTAAGCTGATGACTTGCGTGGTCGACGGTTGCTATCCTTTGGTTATCTGTGGTGGTCAGGAACCACCCCGGGAGGGAGAATGAGAAAGGGAAATGGAGGCACACTATGTGAGTGGTCAATTACTGTGTGGCTGCTGCTAGGTGGTCGGGGTGGTCGGGATTTGAGTCGACGACTTGCATGGTCGACAATCATCGTCTTTTGGCCATCTGTGGTGATCAGAAACCACCCCGAGAGGGAGAAAGAGAGAGGGAAAGGGGGAGGAGGTGAGAGGCACGAGGAGAGAGTGGGGGGAGAAGAGAGAGAGTGGAAAAAAAAGAAAGATAGAAAGAAAGAACGAAGGGAGACGTCGAGTGTGCCACATCAGTGTGTTGGATCCTTTTGTAGAATTTATTTGTGTTTATAACAGCCCTCTTTTATAAAAATTTGCATGATACTTGTTTATTTGAGACTATTTCTTTTATGAGTTTGGTACCTCCCATGTTCTGTTCAATTGCTTAGCAATTGGATATTAATTAATTAATTAGTCATTATGGAGATTGTCATGAAATGTTTTACCCCAATAATTTATAAGTAATCTCAATGATATTAATTAGCACAGATAGAACGACGTACTGAAATCCCGTGGAGACCCAAACTATCATAGATTATATATATAGGTAGATACATTTTGGTGTTGAAAATGTTTTGATATTAGTGGAGGATTGTACATTTGATCCCCATGGTGAAATTAATACAATACTTCTGACGATACTCTAATTGATATGCATCTCATACTCACATTTTAACTATAAAGATTGGTGGAATATATAGTGAGCTCAATTTGGTTTTGATGCAGTCTGTTTGTTGGTGACTGTAGAAGACGGCGACGGCAAGTGGTTGTCTGTGACATTTGACAATACTAAATTAAGCAACTGACGATCATGGCGGCAACTTAGGCATTGGGTTGCTAGAGTCTACAATTGGCAATAGACAATGACAACTGGCTCATTCAAAAGGGTGCGGCTACTCTGCCGCCCCATTTTGACCGCTGGACGTGTACCACCCAGCGTAAAAGATTTTTTTTTTTTTAAATATTTTTTAACATATTTAAATACATTTAAAAAAATAAAAAAAAATACACCAATACATTTAAAATCGCTTTCTTAATCACTACGTTAAAAAAATAAAAAAATAAAAAATTGACCAAGTGGTCAAATGGAGGTGTCAAATAAAGTGGGCAAAGTAGTGTTTTCCCATTCAAAATTGTGAATGATGATATTAGGTGGCTGTGAAGTGGTGGTAGAGGGGTGCAGGCGGAGTTTTGCAAACACCATAAAAATAAATATTTTTAAAATTTGAATTTTTAAAAGTTTCATCTAATGATTACCTAATCCTTATAACTTTTCCAAACTTCAAAACAAAACACAAAAAATAATTCAATTTTTTAAAAGTTCAAAAAAAAATTATATTAAAAAATTATATTCTAATAATATTTTAACTTTATAATAATTTTATTCAACTTTTTCTCTCTCATTTTCCATGCTTATACAGACATATTAATTCAAACCATTTCACTACTATTTATAGATCGTTTTATTTCATTTCACTATCCAAATGAGGTCTAAGGCCAACAAAGGGTTTAGAATAGGCGGGTCAAGCATAGTCAAGATGGGTATTAATCAACAAACAAGACCAATCAACAAAAAATGACACGCCGCAGACCGTCGTTTTCTCTTTCCAGCGAAAAGCTCTCTAGATAAGGTCTAAAAATCTTACTTCTCTGTCCAAAGGGTGGCTCCACCTTTCTGTATAGTCTAGATATTGTTTACTGTATTTTTTTTTTAATTTTTCCTTAGTTTTCAGACCTTAGCACAAAGAAGTGCCAATTTACTACTTTCCAGCCACCCATGACCGCCATGCGTCGCATCACAAGACTTGCTAACCGCCTATCCTTCGGATGCCAGAAGAAACCATCGAAAAGAGTGGCACGTGCATCTCAGGTGCGGTCCAAACCACGCGTGGATCTCACGCGCGACCACACTAGGCGAGTTTGTCGCCACCACGCCCAGCCTTTTATCTGTCAGTGACCTCGAATCTCTTAAGATTTGACTAACCTCCACTCTCCTACTGTGACGTGTGGTCCTCATGCACCACCACAATTCATGGCGGCTGGCCGCCGGCGATTCAACGTTTCTACCGCTTGTTATCTTTCTATGTTATTGCTCTTCCTAATCAAGGATCGTGGGAAAAATATAGTGAAAGTCTTATTCAATCAGTATAGACCAGCGACATGCAACATAGACCCATTCACTACAGCTTCTGGTTGTAGTATTATTGTTCATTTAACGAACTGTATCAAAATCGCTTCAAGCGGCTTTCCTTTATGGGAAATGGGTGGGGGTCAAGTCTTTGGCCCCAAATTCCTATTTTTCTTTGTTTTTCCTATGTTGTACTAGTTGATTTGGGATGAATGTTGAGACCTTTCACCCTATTATCTCTTATATCCTGTAACTGTTTTATATATCTATAATATAATATGCTTGATTAGGGAGAAAAAAAAAAACCAATGAAAAAACCTTTTAAAAGTAATGATCACACATACCTTGGCAACAAACTAAATATTGGATTGGCCGGGCTTCAACAATGCTTAGGACTGACTAAATAAAAATTGGGCCAACACAAAAATCCAACAAAAATAAAGGCCTACATGGGCAAAACATCAGCTATGGGCCCTATTTTTCCAGTAACTATATGAAATGTAGTTTAGGCGTTGAGTCATTTGAACACCTACTTAACACCTAAACAACATGTAATTCAAAACAAAGCAGAAAGAAAATATTGGTTTCGATAATTGATAATGATTCTCGAATTGATAATAATTCAAAGATAGGGATGCTATCAAATCTATTTGGGAGAGAATGATTTGAATATAGTCAAGTCATTGTTGCTAGATGAAAGAGATAGTATCAAGTACTAAGATGAGAAACTTTGTAAGTCTTGTACTCTATTAGTATGTCAATTTAGATAGTTTTAGGTGTATTAAATTATAAACCAGATTTTAGTTCAAATTGAAAACTGTATTTTTCTTTATCACCAAACTAAAGATGCTTTTGAGCAGCATCCTATTTGATTCAAGTCATCAACTTTCTGCAAAGAAATATGTCGGCAGCTCACCATGCATGTCAAAGACTCGTGATGTTTTTAGTACAGTACTGCACACATATGCTTCATCTATATATATATATATATATAGTGTATAAATGATATCGATACACAAATGAAGATTACATGTGGAAGACAAATAAGGCTATGAGCCTGCGACTATATATCAACTCCACCACACGCAACCTTGATAAGAGTACTTGTTTCAGACATGGCTCTTAATGGAAGAACTATATCCACTTTGATCATCATAATACTTTGACCACAACATCACACCTCCATACTTAGCAGAACCTTTAATGGATGGAAGAATTTTAGAGGTAAGATCAGGTACAGGAATATAGCCACTTCCAGCAGCCTCAGGAGATGCAGGTAGCCCTAGGAAAATCTTTGTGGCTGGGATATCCGATACCCATATCTTCCATGCATCTTCGAGATTGGCAACATCACCACTGGTGTACTGGCATGGAGGATTGTTGTAGAATTGAACCCAAACAAAATCAAACAGACCTGTCTTTAGGGCATTACCTATCCAAGCATCAGGAAATGGGCACTGAGGAGCTGCAGATAAGTAAACCTTCTTGCCTTTGTTGCTATATCCCGAGAGGTACCTCGCAAGATCATCATAATGTTGGTCTGTCCCTCCTTCGATATCAAAGTCAATTCCATCCAAAACAGCCGGCCCGAGTGGACGAGAAGATGAATGTCCACCCAAGAAGTTATTCCAAAGGTAAGTGGCGACTTGCCTAGCATCCTCAGAGGATGAAAGTGAGTAACTCCCAGCCCCTCCTCCAAGGGAAAGCAGGACTTTGATGCCTTTGGCTTGACATGACTTGATGTCGGAGCTCAAGCCGGTACAGCCATTGCTGTAAGGATCACAATGACCAGCAAGGTTTAACATGGGAGTCTGACCATTGCCAAAAGTTGGAAGGAAGGCAAGGATGACATATTCATAGTTTCCTGTGGCACAAGTCTCTTTCAAAGTGCCCTCATTTCCATTCTGACCCCAATAAATGGCAATTCCACTAGCGTTTGCACCTCTTAATGCTAGTAGCATTAGCATCACCAAGGTGGAAAGGAATGACATTGAGGCTGCAGAACTGGAAGCCATTAATGATGTTACTTCGTACAAGCTATGTATGCTATTCTTGTGCTGTAACTATGTCAGGAGGATCGTCAGTTTTATAGTTGGAGGATGCCTATATTTTTAACAAAAAACCAATTAACCTTGTCATTATGCTGCAAACTGGGCAGGTGCCTTAGTGGTTACTCTGTCTTATGAACGGTATTGGCTGTACGCAGACGGGGGTGTCTGAAGGATTAAAAAAAAGAAAACAATTTGAAACTTCCCTTGTCTCTTAGCTTTGGCCATATGGAACGCTTACAGATGTTTGATCCTGAATAGAAAATTTGCAAATGACTTGTATTTATGAGTAATTCTATGTATCAGTTACTATTCACTTTCATTCCTCACATTTATAGGTTTTTATTTTTTTATTTTCATAGAACGTAGAAGTATTTTTCATAGAGTGTGAGTGTTTTTCATAAGGTGTAGAATTGTGAATAATAACTGATGAGAATAATTTTTTATCTGTATATAGTACATATATGTACTATATGCAAATTCTTCTTTGTCAAAATATTAAATATAATTTAATATTTAAGGATTTAAAACAATATTTCGTTGAGTGTCTGCACTTCTTCTTCTTCCTTTCCTCTCAGCTTTGTTTCATTCATCTTTTACTTTCGGGAAAAAGCTTGGTTCTAACTAATTTTAGAGCTTGATCCGTCAGATGTAAGATACATGTCTCATCCAATTGGTCCAATTCCAAGAACCACTCGTATCATTTTCCCCCAATGCTTTTATTGGTGATCAATGAAAATAAATGTCTTTTTTTTATTATATATATAAAGTGTTCTCATGCACATGACGTCACTACAAGGAATCAGCCCTTTCCCAGCGATTTTAAAATCGCTGCAATAGAAATCGCCGCGAATATGTCCTTTAGCGGCGATTTTAAGCTCGCCGGTGAGTTCAAGATATAATCTAGCTGGGGCGACTCTTTTACAGCGATTCTTTCTCTTTTGCAGCGAAAATAATCGCTGGTAAAACATTAAACTTTTTGCAACGATTTTTAATCGCTGCAATTGGGTCCTTATTGTCACAGGCAGATTTTGCAGCGACATTTTGGACCGTAGAGGCGAAAATATTCGCCGGGAAATATGGATGATCTTTTGCAGCGTTGTAATTAATCGCTGCAATAGATCATTTAATGAAACGGCGCCAACCTCTAAAGAAATTTTCTTTTTCCCCCCCGATTCCTTTCCTTCTCCACTTCTCTCTGTTCATCCCCGTTCCTTCTCCTCTAACCTTTCCGAGAGATCAGCTGCTACTCCACCGACGCCTTCCTTCGATTTCATCTCCATTTTCGTGCAACCACCCGTGCGATTCGTCCCTTTGCTTCTCCACTTCTCTCTGTTCAAAGCCATTCCTTCTCCATCTGGGTTTCCGAGAGATTAGGCCCAACGATCCATCTGGGTTTCCATCTAGGTGCTACTCCATCCACGTCCCCCGAACGATTTCATCCCTATTTCATTGCAACCACCCAAAGGTTTCTACTTTAGCACATTTCCCTCCCGCAGAAGCTACGGTCGAGATGGAATGGAAGGAAGCCGTACTGTGTCGTGCGATTCGTCTATTTCAATCTGTGGAATTTGGGTCAGTTGCTTCCAACTGAGGTTGGTCGAGATTCAGTTGTGAAGAAGCGTGAGTCCTTTCGTCACCACAGGTATCGCTGCAACTCAGAAGTGGATTTTTTTTGAACTGTTTGGCATTCACTCGTTTCTTTACAAAATTAAAAGCTTTTTGTTTGTAATGACTGATTTCTACCTGTGCAGTTGTGAAATCTATCCCTTTTTTGCGCCAATTTTGCAATGTATATCTGCATTATATACTGTTTCACCTTGCTCATGAAGTCATTGTGTTCTTCCTATGCCTTGCTCATTATGTGTATCTTGTTTCCTTGTCAGGCAACTAGTCCTCAAACAGGTGGTCAGCAAACAGGTGGAAGCTTGAAATCAATGAAGGAAAAACCAGGGCAGACAGAGAAAGAAGTTCAGGAGAATTCAGGTTTAAAGACTGCAGGTCCTGAAGGAGAAATAACAGCAGGTTTGTCTGCAAAATGCATGCTCATTTGTGACAATAGGTTCTATTATATGAGAATCTAGATACCTGTATTTCAAAATCAAGATTCAGACATTTAATTAATGTAGATATTCTATTCCTCATTTCTCTATTTATGGAAAACACTACAATTAAAAATAAAATGGGGACAACATTTTGGTTATGAAATTGAAGCTGGTTTTATTGCATGCTATATATCACATTGTTACAATGTTTCTGATTATGAAGATACTTTGCAGTTAGATAAATTACTTCTTCTTGGTGCATGGCGCATATTTGCAGACTTACCTGTACGTGATTCTTTTTATGGGGAATTTTCTTTTCTATTGATGAAACTGCGTTTTGTGCCAAAATTGAATTCACGATGCAATTAGCAAAGCTGTTTCCTGGGGTCATATTGGTTTTTGGGGCAACTATGCATGCCAATGTCTTGAGAGCAATTAAAAGACTCACACTAGCTGTAGCCCAGTTTTCTTTGCGGAGTTACATTATACTAACTTGGCATTTTATTTTACTGTAGGTTTTATAAAATTATACGTAGAAATTATCATCATTTTACAGATATAATGCATCTATATTAAAATATGGTTGTGCTTCTATATAATATTATATATATATCTGAAATCTCTGAAATTTGCAGTTCATACCACCTGCATTTATCAAGCACTTATAAGGAAACAATCCTTTGGAGGCCATTGTCATTGATCATACTGGAAACTCTTGGCCGGTTGAACTGCACCAAATTGGCAGCTGCTTGTGTTTTAAGTGTGCCTGGCAACAGTTTGCAAGTGATCATTAATTGGAATTTGGTGACTTTCTATTTCGTTGACTTAGAATTTGGGAAAGCAGAGCTTTTGCTGATAGGTCTCAATACCAATGAAGAGGCAGGACCCTGTTGTACTTAATACTTGTTACTCTCAACTAGTTGCTTTCTTCTCTTTTGTGTCTTTGAATACAAATAATGTGTTTATAAATTGAATGCTTGCAGTTTCATCAAAAGATATTGTCAAATACACGGATGAGGAGTATGGGCAGCAACGTGAGATATATATGGATGGTGTTTGCCAACTTTCTTGATGAAAGACGATATGTAGAACTGTGGGTTTGCTATGCCGATGAACGGTCCCACTTAAATAGGGTTAAACAATATTTTAACAGTGACGTTTATCTAGTATTTAATTGCAATGCTCAGTTTGTACTTGATATGAGAATATGATGCACCACCTTAATGTATAAATACATATTTAAGTGGGATGAGTTGATGGATTTTATTTGAATTGGATGAGTTGATGGAATATATTTGTATTAGATGAGTTTGGTATTATTTGCTCAATGTGTACAGGCTAGCTCGATTGAATGAATGACAGCCGAGTTACTTGAATGATGTTTTTAGGAACCAAAAAGGAGGCCCGTAGAAGCAGAGTCTGGAGAAAATTAGATTGACTTTTCCCGGCGATTCCAAACTCTCCGTAACTAATAAAAATAACCAACAATTCTATGGCAGTGATTATGAAATCGCTGCTAGATAGGTTTTCCCCGCGAATTACAATCGCCGCAACTGAGTCACAAAACCATATCCTTTTTCCCAGTGAGTCTGGAATCGCTGGTAAAAGTATATAGCAGCGATGATCTAATCGCTGCCATAGAGTAAGGGAACGAAACCTCTATGGCAGCAAGTCTCAAATCGCTGCCAAAAAGTGGAAGTCCCGACGATTATATACTCGCTGCCATAGTGTAAGGGAACGAAACCTCTATAGCAGCGATTATAGGCTCGCTGCTATAGATATTTTACAGCGATTTTTCACTTGCTGGAAAAGAGGGGAATTCAATTGCAGCGATTTTTTATAATCGCTGTAAAGGAAATTTCCGGCGATTTTTTATCTTTTAGCAACGAAATTAAATCGCTGGAAATACTCTTTCCCAACGATTACCAGCTGAATCAGATACAGCAACTGCGGCGATATATTGATTAATGGCAGCGAAATAAAATCGCCGGGAAAGAAGGCCTATGGCGGCGAATTTTTGTTTGCGTTGCCGTAGATCGTAAGCAGAGGTTTAATACCGGCGATTCACCAGCGATTAATAAATTGCTGCTAATGGTCATAGGCGGCGAAATATGATTTTTTCCCAACGAAATTAATCGCTGGGAAAGGGGATTCCCCTTGTAGTGCGCTGTTATCATATTATGAAGGATACTCTCCATTTTAAGTGAAACAGAAATAATCTTATTTCCATTCGGGAGTTTTAGGCCTTGTTTAGGTATTGAGAATATCTATTAATTCTCATAATACATCACATTATTTTATTATTATTTTTTATCTACTTTTCATGACTATTCAATATGCTATCATTACTTTTTCATTACTTTTTGACTATTATTCACAGAATATCCGAGTATACCTCACTATCCGAATGCAACCTTAGACACTGCTAATTATAACATGTTGTGGATTTAGGCATATGGCTGTTTTTAAATAGACAACAAATATTTCCAAATCCTTAAATGTTTTGTCAAGAGAATCAAGACATGATAGTATGGTTTGATCTATCTAAAAGTGTCTCACCATGGCAAAAATGACAAACACTTCATCCATGGACAATCTTAATTACAAGGAGTTTGTTTTTCTTTTGTCCTTGTGTTGTAAACCTAGCCTTTTGCCCATGTCAGGATCTTGGCCCTTGTCTTTCATGAGAAATTTTCTTTGGATAGAAGCTGCAAGTTGCAACTGGGAGCTGGGAAAGTGGATGGGGCTTTTGAGGTACTCCAATAATACATTAATATTTTGTTAATTTATGCATGTATGTATTTAACGTATCTCTGCATAATCATTAATTATTCGATAAGAGAACTTACTTGCCTTCCAAGCACACTGATCCTCTACATGCAATCATATTAATCATATTCGAAAACAGAAATATTACAATCACAAAGAGATTTTATAAAAGCAAACTCACAAACTGATGTGATTTTATGTGATACATTAGATCTACGTAGATATAACTTAATTTATAATAAAAATAGCTTTACAA
Organism: Pterocarya stenoptera; assembly: GCA_003123785.1. Classification (NCBI taxonomy): domain Eukaryota; kingdom Viridiplantae; phylum Streptophyta; class Magnoliopsida; order Fagales; family Juglandaceae; genus Pterocarya; species Pterocarya stenoptera. The sequence goes on from QEOT01124007.1 coordinate 91,846, forward strand.
TTAATCTGACGTATCAAATCAAACCGCGTTAGTTTGTGAGTAATTTACTTTTTGTGAAATCTCTTTATGGTTAAAACATTTTTCATTAAAAATGGAGAGCTAGTTTTTGAGGTCCATTTGTCTTACAAATTACGTATGATACCAAAATTTTTGTATGCATGCATATAATAATTATTAATAATTAGCTAAAACAATTGTATAAAAATTATAGGACAAAATATGTTTTGGCCCCTGAAGTACTATATACTAGTACGTGTAAAATTGAACTATCGAATTACTAGAGGTTTTATATATATATATATATATATATATATATAAACAACCAACTATCGAACTAGAGTTAATTAATTAATTGCGTAGCAATTAAGGATGATCCCCTCAAGTTCTTAAATTAAAGTTTATCGATTAAATTATCTTGACCCTTTATTATTTGAAAGTAAAAGGCCGTCGTGATATTGTCAATGCATCATTCCACTATCTCTCACATTAATTGTTTTATTTCTAAATACATAATTTCTTTTTCTCTTTAAATTTTCTTGTTATTTTAAAATAATATGTAAGGGAATAGATAGTGAAATGATGAGTTGGCATTGTCAAATTCATGCTCTTATATACATATATATATATATTATTTAAAGAGGGTTATTAGGGACACAAAGATATCCCACAAAGGGGCTGCTAGAAATACAAAAGAATCTCATAAAGGAATTCCACACACTGATGTGGTGTACTACCTATATGCCATGTCTCTCTCTCTCTCTCTCTCTCTCTCTCTCTCTCTCTATGCCTCTCCCCTCCTTCCCTTTCCCTTGCCGACGTTGTCTGCCCCCCCCCCCCCGAGGGGTTCCCGACCACCACAGCCAATGGACGGGGACCGTCGACCACGCAAGCTGCATCCCGGCCAACTGACGATGGCCGTTGACCACGACATTGTGCACAAAACGTGCACGACAAGCTTACGGCACTACTATGAGCTCCATGTCCCAGTCGGCAATGCCGCTTGGACTGTCGACGGCTTTTGCCCACCCTAAGGTGGTCCCCAAACACCATGGTGGGCACAGGGAGGGTGGAGAAAGAGAGGGAAAGGGGGTGGGGAGAGGAGAGTGAAAAAGAAGAAGAATAAGAATAAGAAGAAGGGGGAGACGTGGCACACTAGTAGTGTGCCACATCAATGTATGAGATTCTTTTATGAAATTCCTTTGTATCTATAGTGTTTTTCATATTTAAATGGAGGGTCAAGATTGGTTTAACTTAATGCATGCCCTCAAGTTTTTCAATAAGTTTAGGGGATTTGGACATGTGTTAGAGTGTTTAATTAATTGTCCTAATTTTAAATTAGCTTAAAACGAGAGAGATATAAATATCCAAAATGGGCACTATATTAATATTTATTTGACATTCATATTGCTGAAAGATTTATATGGACATTAATGATCTTGTGCGCACAGTCGACTTTATATGTCTCTTTTTCTCACTAGATCTAGATCCAAATTAGTTCAAGCTAGCGCGTAGTACTATAGCTAGGGGATGGATCGCGATCCTCCCGATCCCATTAGACCATAGTAAGACTCACAAAAACCTGGTAATTTTATGTGTGACCGATCGAGTGCACCTGCATAATGTTCCGCTTTCATGTCTTTATATCAGCAAATTAAAAATTTATTACCCTTTCATATTCCAAATACATGGAAAATACACAATATTGCAAGGAGCAGTACGTAGTAGCTAGTCTAGACTAATTACAAGATCTTGTAATTCCTATATATGGTGATGATCATCACAGGATGAAGAAGAAGGTTAGCATGCATGATAATTAATTATAGCATTAATTGTAAAAGTATCATGAAGATCGAATTGATGCCACATGCATATATGCTTCTAGATGATGATCACCATCTAAAAAATTAAATTAAAGTCGCTTCTAGAACGCCATATATCTAAAAATAATGTTTGAATGATCACTTCTAGAACCACGCAAAAGGCTTTTAATTTAAAGCTAGCTAGCTCTTCCAGAGCACTACTATATATAAAATTCAATTATTCCTTATTATAATATTACATATATATATATATATATAATTCAGACTGCAAAGGTCAATTACCATATATAGTTTCCTGTTTCGTCATTCTATACGAAACGAACAAGCTGTTAGGATCAATATCAAGTATTAATTTAGTACTTAAATCTGACATAAGTACTCGCGGTAGTAATTAATTAACTGTTTGAATTTAAGAATTTAATTAGCCTCCATTTGTAAAACCGAAAAAACTAATTATTAGATATTGATTTTTCAATTAACTCAAGCTGTTTTATATTCTCGTTTGTTTTATTTTTGAAAAAATAAGATGTAATTAAATATTAAAAGCCATTGCACTCTTTTTAATAATGGATTTCATTATTTTTCAAAGCCATTGCACGTTGTTTGCACAATCCACAACTATTGTATGTAGCATTACTCCTATATAAATACTTAATAAAAGAGTTATCTTATTTGCAAGTGAAGAACACACTTTAAATAGCATTGACATGATAAAATTTGATTTATAAGAGAAGTTACTTACAAAACATTATATAATTCAGACAACTTAGATCAAATATATATTTTTTTAATAATATTCAGTATGGTTTGTTTTTCTTTTCTTGTTCCACATGTCTGTTTCTTGGAATTAGTACTGTAGACAATATATGCACTTGTGGTCACCATGGTCTAGATCAGATCACTCTTAAAATACGAATCATGTGACTCGTGATCTCTCGCTCTCTACAAGTATATTAGGTTTTCGTCTTTCTTTTATCCTCATCAGCATTTTGCATTTGCCAATAACCATGGAAACCTCACAGCCTGATCTAGCCACTGAGAGTTTTTCATACAGTTGGTTATCAAATGCAGAACTCCCTGCTCATCTGGATGATCATCTAGGCTGCTTCTCATTTAGAGCATCAAATTTTGACAGTACTTCTCATGATGAGACCACCTCAAAATGCTCGTTTTCCAAGGAAAACTCAGAGAGATATTCAGAATTAGAAACCCAGAACTTTGATTTCAATGTTCCCATATCCCAGTCTTCTTCTTCTTCTGATCTTGTTCATGCTGATGAGCTTTTCTCCAACGGCATCATTAAACCAGTGTTTAAAAACCCACAAAGGATACGGTACTACTCCTCCAGTATTGTCTCAGACAGCAATAATCCCCTCACACCCTTCTCTTCTGCATCATTTTCTTCCAGAACTATTGTTCCAACTGTTCAAGTTAACTGTCATTTTCTCCGGAGGTGGAAAAGAACATTGGCGACCGGGAGAATCTTGCGGGAGTGTTTTGGATATCTCTGTCGGCCTTTATGCCGCAAAGTACTACGGGGCTCAAGAAAATGTACTAGAGTTGATGACATCGACAGGAGATCACTGGAAGTTAAGAGCTGGAGCAGTTCCCCACAAGCATCTCCGGAACAAAGGTTTGCTGATATGGAGAGTTCAATTCATGAGGCTGTTCTTCATTGCAAGAGATCAATAGGTTTGCTCATGCTACATATCTCTTCTTAGATCTTCTTTTTTTCTTTTTGGCTCCCTCAAACAGAGAATTGTTAGTAATTTAACGTGCCTGACGGTGATCATATCAGTTTGTCTATTTTCCAACAAGTGAGCAGATTGATATTATATTCTGGTGCATGCTTACCATGTTTGACTGTGGTTCTTAATTACATGATTTTCTGCTCTTGTTTTCAGAAAAATGATTACTTTCCATAGAAAGGAGGAGGGAGAAGGGAAACAGAGGTTGGGAGCTGTGAGCTTCTAGAAGTCATGTATGTACGAGATCCAGCATGCACAACTTGTTCTGTGTCGTATTTCACTGTGTCTCTTTGTTTGATCTTCCGGGCAACTCATGTGAATTTTTGTCTTGTAAGAGAAGATAAGCTTCATATCATACACAGCTGTGATGCCAAACCCATGTAAAAAAAAAATCATTTGTTTGTCGTCTTCATCTTGTGAGGACAAGTTTAAAATTTTCATATTTGTATCATGTGTGTCTATGCATGGCTAAAATTGCGTATTATTTGTCTTCCAATATATGAAAGGAAGGAGAGAGAGAGAATTTAATTTACCGGAGGAATGAGCGTATATGTACATGCAAGGAGTAGTGCTAGGCTGCCGCTTAGTAATGAGTGTTGGGCAAATTTATCTTTTTATATATATATATATATATTTAAATATTTTTAAAAAATAAAAAAATACACTAATATATTAAAAATCACTTTTTTAATTATTAAGTAAAAAATAAATAAATTCATGAACGGTCAAAATGATAGAGCAAAATATTTATCAAAAAAAAAAAAATGATAGAGCAAAATCAGGCATACATTTCTCATATGCAAGAGACCAGCTGAGATCTTCTTTGCGTCAGATCATGAACAACTTGATGGCTGAGCAATGAACCTTGTGAAATTGCCGACAAGCGCGAATATGAGCAACATTAATATATGTCGCTTTTCTGTTGCATTTTGTGGGAGAATGAATTTTAAGATGCCAAAAAGGCCGATATATGTTATGTCATATCATAAATAAAAATATTTTTATTATATTACATATTTGATTAACTTATCATATCAAATTACATTAATTGTATTTATAAACAAAGATTTTTCTTCATATTTTTTACTTTAATAAGGAAGAGATATAGGTATCAATATTGACGGAGAGAGGTCAGGGGATTGGTTCCCTAAAATATTTTTAATATGAAAACAAAGCAAGACAAAGAGGAGGAGACATGGAGAAAGCAATGCTAGGAGAAAAGGCCAGAATTGGCACTATCACCTTTTATGTTTACAATTACTTTTGCCATTAAATTTGTTTTCATTAAATTAGGTGGTGGAATAATGTGGCTGCCTCCCCCAATAATCTTTGTTTTTCTTCTGTACCTACAAATTTTAGCATCAATATAGGGAGGGGACCAACCCTCCCAATTTCCTTCTTGTCTTCGCTATAATTCATCGACCCCGTACGTCTCTCTCGAAAACAACGAGGCTCCGATTACGACATTTTCTTCTTGTTTTTCTTTTTTTTTAATCAATAAAAAATAAGTATATAAAGTTATTTTTATATATTTTTAATGTATTTTATTAATATAATTAGTCAAAATAATTATTTTATATTAAAAAAAATAACGTAACCAATCATATTAATGAATTGTACAAAAAATATACAAAAATAACTACTTATAGAAGTTTTGATAAATATATAAATATTCACGTACGAGTAGTATTATATATACGAAACCCAGGGATTTGTTATAAGCTGTACCTGAACATATATATAAACTCAGAAAATTAGGAGCAAATTAAGTTTCAGGGAATCTGATATTTATAAAAGAACACTCCCCAGACAACAAATATGCAAGAATGTGTAAAAAAATTGGCTTCATGCATGGGGCCATAGACATTTGCATGCCCGCCCTCACCCTCATGACATGTTGCATGTTGGAATTTGATGTCGGCCTTACGTTAATAGATCAATAATATCGATATCATCTGCATGTTATAACTAATTTCAAGATCGATTATCAAAGAAAGATACCATAATTATTTAGTATATATATGGAGAAATCTTACTAAATAATTTTAATCAGCATGCATGCAACACAAATTAATTAATGCAGCAAATAAAAATTATAAATAAATAAATAAGACAAAAACTTGACACGTTGGCATGCAACCTTCTCCCGATATTTATCTGTTCACTCTCTTTTTTTTTTATTAGTGAATAAAATTTTATATTTAGGAACAACTCATTTTATTATTCTTGGGAATTTAAGCTTTTTTACAAGCCATTTGATTTGAGAAAACATGAGATTATTTATATTGCATCTTATAATTTTATCTACAGACTTTGGCAAATAATATTTGAGTTTTTGTAAATATTGTTTATATATAAATTTAACAATAGATATCTTTATAAGGATTCAAGTAACATAAGTAGTATTAAGAACATGATTTCCCCTTACCTCTTTATATACTCAAGATATTCTCAATATAAAGTTAAAATTAATTTTATAAAAATAATAAATACGAGTTATTCGAGTGTATACAAGCAATCATGATTTTGTGTTGACGAACGATAATTTAATAAAATAATCGAGTTTGAATTAATCAATTTTGAATGGCTTGTCGATTGGTCTTTTAAGTTGTAACCTGCCTTTCATTTCCTTACTGTTTTCTCAATTTATAATTGGAGCCCCTATTTGTTACATTGTAATGGCTTTTGGTTCTCAACATTGATAATATTCATACATCGATTTTGCAACCAACCAAAGTGATGGTTTCATGACTTTATCAAAATACACCAATTTCTATATGAAAATCCTTCTTACTCCTCACAACTCATCTCATCTCATTTTTTTTAAAAGTTTATATAAACACCACATTTAAAATATAATTATAAAAATAAATATATCTATGATTACTCTTTCTACCTTTATGAGTCATACGATCTATGCTTACTCTGATCAAGAGAAAAGTCGGGGCGCTAATCAAGACTAAAGGTACATTTAGTAAATGAGATGAGATAACAAAAATTTCAAAACTTCTCAAGATTAGGGTTAAGCAAAAATTTGAAAATCCAACTCCGAGTTGACTTAGCACCATCGTAGTTGAAGCTCTAACAAAAGAAAGTCAGAGTCAGATTTCTCTTTTTTGGATTTTTTAGCCTAAGTTGGAGTCGAAGGTGTTGTTTGACAGACTCTGACTTTGATATTGCACATATATTATAAACATATATATTATTTATATATTGATCATATATACTAGTATAGTTATATAATTATATAACTAAAACTTTTATAGTTAAATTCCATAATATACTAGTATGAGCTAATTATTATAAAATAATATATTTATACTATAATATAAATAGACTAATAGTTACGTATATGTAAACATCATAATATTACTACTATACATAATCAAGTATTGAAATAAGTTAGACACTAGTATAGAAATAAGCCTAGTATAATAAGTTAATAATGCGTAATACTATAATATAATCACATGCAATTAGACAGTAGTAATAAGTCTAGTATGAAAATAAATTAGACACTAGTATAGAAATAAGTCTAGAGTAATAACATGTAATTAGACACCATAGTATAATTCTAATATAAAAATAAGCTAGATAATAGTATAGCAATAAGTCTAGTGTTGTTTGATCTTATTTGTTAGTTTTTATCTGGGTCCTTGGTTGTTACGTTGTGCCTTGGCTAGATGGTTGAACAATCCTTTTATTATTTTTAGCTAATTTGGAAGTCTGGGACTCTAATATGAAATTCTGTATGATAGGATATCAAGAATAGCCTAGAGGGCCTACTGTATGTTTTTTAATTTCTTTAATTTTTTTAGTTATATTTTTGGTTTTTTAATTTCTAAATTTTGTTTTATTTTTTATTTTTTTTGGCTTTTGTAATTTTTTAGTAAACTTGAAACTTGAAAGCCAACAAAAAAATGAAGTCCAAAATGGGAAAAATGTGAAGCCCAAAAAAAGTCCAAATTTAACTCTACTCCAACAAGCTAGTCGGAGTTGAGTCGGAAACTATGGAAGTTGGAGTCAAAGTCAACTCCGACAAAGTTGGAGTCAGAGTCAAACTTAGGGGAGTCGGAGTCGGCTTTAGGGGATACTGACTTCGATTTAGTTGGTGTTCACTCTTACTCAAAATGTTTGGTCAAAAGGGTACCCTTGGAGACTTCCAAGAAATCTTGAGAATTTCTTATTTCACTTACGAAATGTACCCTTAGGATTTTCTCGCTTGATCAAAATCCAATAAACAAGCCTGACTATTCTCTTGTTTCTATTAAATTAGAGAAAATCTTCGGCAGGTCATGATTTTAAGGGCCAAATCACACTCTCCAATGGGAGGGTGCCACGTCAGCAACCCATTTGTCTAAGAATGGGATTGCAAAACACAAGATCATGAGGCTTATAACTTCACAAAAGGGAACCATTGCGTAGACTTAGGCCGTGACCCTCGAAGTTCATGCGAAGATCGCCATTGTCATGACCCATTGCCATCTACCCTCGAAGCTGCAACCCTCGAAAATTACAAGATCTCTGTCGCCATGACCCATTCCCATCTATGACAAATGCCCTAAATCATCTTCAACACTACTACAATTTGTGAGCTTCTTCCTACTCCCTTGAAGCAGTAGAGCATTATTGAGAACATTTGGTATGTTTGGTGAAAATTGTCATTTTCCTTTATTGCAATTACACCTACCTTCCATCATATGAGTTTCTTCCTAATTCCTCGAAAGGTAAAAATAGGGTATTTTTCTTCTGAATCTTAGAGTTTGGTGGTGAGAGCTATGCAAATAGGACAGAACATCTGGGTGTTGGAGTAAAATGGTGTATTGTTCTTCTCAAGTCTTAATTTCCCACCAATCATAGCAGTAAAGAATTCTTGAGAACATTGGGTATCTCTCGTGAAAATTTTCATTTTCCTTTATTGCAATTACACTTGCCTTCCATGAGATGAGAGTGAATCAGGTCATTAATGGCCAAATAACTTAGTTGTTAGTAGTGTAAAACCCACCCCAAGATCATGCCTACAAAACTACTTTATTTTTTAATACTTATGAATCTGTCAAGTATAAAATCTTGAAAGTATCTCCTGGAAGAAAATGCTTTATGTAGGCAAGACTGCCAATTGTTCCATTTGTGCCTTGACAATTTGGCTCGAATTCCCTGCCTAGCTAGGCTCGATCGAAGAATGATATGCTTATAAAAGATAGCATAGAGAAGGCTTATGTCTCCCTCACTTAGCTTCTAGAACCCCTTGAACCGGTGCAAAGAATTAAAGACATGGATCGAAGCCCCAGAGTCAATACATTAGGAGTTTTAAGGGCCAAAACTTAGGTTAGATTCAATGATGAAGAGAGAAGAGACATTACCCTCATATTTCTTCTTTTGGAAAGAGGATTTGAAGAGCATGCAGTCCCTCTCTCTTAAAGTGGCCAGGTTTGCCACAAAAGAAGCAATGTTGTTAGAAGAATGCTTGTCTTGGGGTTTGGGCTTGGGCTTCTGGACTCCTCTAGGTGCACTTAGACTAGGTTAATTTGGATTTCTTCGAATTGCCTTTCAACTTGCTCGAACGCTTTACCACATGGGCATATTGAGCTCCCTTCCCAATATTTATCCTCTCCTCAACTGCCTAGAGCTGAAACATCAGCTCACTAAGGGTCTACTGCTGTTTTTTGGTTTTGCTAATTTTAGCATTACAAATTTTATAAATGTCTTATTCAACTTCGTACAAAGAAAATTTGAGGATCATGTTTCATATATTATATATAAGATATTATTCTTACTTCTAATGAGCTTAGTACTTTTTCTGATGAATTCACTTTTTTCTTCATATTAGACCATTTTTGTTGCTGCTTAAAGTCTATTATTAGAAGTCTGTATCATAGTATTCACTTCCAAATTACTTTTTTTGTAATAGTTCCTCTAGGAAAATACATGCATGTACTTATTCTATTATTGATTTAAATAGCAAAGAATTACATCTTCCAATAGCTTGGGAACCAATCCTGGAAATCCAGCATAAGTCAAAGTTGAAAATGTTGGAAGCTTAATTAACTTTGATGCGAACTCTGATAGTTGTTGTAGTAGTTCCACAACCAAAAATATGATAATATAAAAAATGATAAGCAGAAAAGAACAAGAAATTAGATTAATTGTATTCTCGAATAGTTTTAAAAACATATAAATTTCATAGATTAAAAATCACTTTTTGTACAAGTTTTAACTACATTTTTTTACGATACTTCAACTTTAGTATGCATTTGAGAGGTCATACTCCACTTTAGCACATTTTACTGCATCCATGGAGTTAATTTTCTCAAAATAACTCATATTTTGCATTACCATATATATGGCGATTGTAATTGAACCTAATTGTCTTGTGTATTTATTTTCAAGCAATATGATAAGTTCAAGTTTTCATTTCAGTTCAAGTTCTTAAACTGCAAGAGCAAAAAATAAAGCTAGTTTGGAAAGACCATTTCTAATAAGGCTAATAATTTTGGTAGACCATTTTATAAATATACAAAAATATGAATTTTTTCAGTAAAATGATCTTAAAATAAAACAAAATATTTGCTATAAGATTACATTGGAGTTAGCTAAACGAATGAACGATAGTATATATATTGAAAGCATAAAAACTGAATAAGCCAAATTTGAAGTCATGGAGAAAAAAATATAAGAGAACCTTAAAAGTTTTAATAATGCCATGTTTCTATTTTATTGTGATTTATGTTGAAATTATTATGTATCTAAGAAATAATAATTTATGTTGGCCAGTGTTAAGATATGGTTATTAAGTCATTTGTAATTATCTTATGTATATCTAGCCAAAATGATGTAATGTTTATAAGACATTGTGGACAACTACCTATTAATATAATAAACATATTTGTGCTTAACTTGTCACAAACTTCACATGGACATATGCCTATTAATGTAATTATCTTTTGTGTATCAAGTCAAGATTTGCTTGCTTTGTATTTTATTATCATTTTGTGCTCAATTTTGGACAAAAATACAATAACTTAAACGATATTCATTTCAATAAGTACACAAAGCACAAGTCAAGATCATGGCAAAATATGGACATCTAAGTTCATCAAATTAGTTTAATTACAAAATTTTTATCAAAAGATTACATCGTTAGGTCTTCACAACTTCTCAAAAAGAATTGTACTCAAGTCACCAAAAGACATGGTTACAAGGTATACAAAAGATAGTCACCAAAAGTCTCTAAATGGGTAGAGGTAGCCACAAAAGCACCAGCACTCAAATATGGCCTTTCATATATATATCATATTTAGACTTCAAAACTAGACGTTGATCATATTTCATCAACTATCTACCAAGACCATCTAAGAAGGAATTCAATGTACATTACAATAAATCAATTAAATTCATGAATAATGAACAAATTTTTTTAAAAAAATTGTTTTAAAACTAAAAATGTGAAATTATTTTAAACCTGCACGATGGATTCAAGATTTTGCTTTGAGATATGGAGATTGTTGTATTTTCAAAATCCCTACAAACATTTAAAAAAAAAAAAAACAGAATTAGTATGCTAGATTAAAATTAATAAAACATAATAATTTTATAACTTACTATAGCTCAATGAAGGAAAATTGTTCTTAGCATGTTTCTCATTCTTTCAAATGTTACAATGCCTCTTCTTTATTACTTGAGTCATTTTGGGGTTATTTGCTCTCAAACTTTTTGGTCGTCTTTTTGTTGGAACCCATGAAGGATCCTATAGCGTTAGTGATAAATTTGATATAATTTGACTTCTTAACATATGAGAGTTAGTAGTTGCGGACACATCTCCATCTTCTAAATCTTTTTAAAAAATATCTTCTATTGAAAGCAACTCTTGATGGACCTTATGTAAGGTAAAAGCAAGTTGGTTGAATTTTTGTATTGATTGTGTCCCAACTTCTACAATGTCTTAAATTGCATCATCAACTTATTTTTCCTGATCATATGATCATCTTGTGTCACTACATGGCCTTTAGAATTAGGTATGTTGAGAATAGCTAGACTCTTAGCATTGATTGTCCATTTCTCTATAATATAATGTTGTGGCAAAATATCTAATTGAGATTTGTTGCCCAAAACATAAAATATGCCTACATAAAATTTCCATAAACTCAAACATATGGCATGTATATGTTGCATTTTCTTCTCCACTCTCCAATATCACATAATAAATATGGGTCTCTCGGCCATGAGATGTCACTCTATATATCATGCTTTCACTCTCTTTGTGATCTTTGATTGATTTGTATTGTTGGCTATTGAAAAGCCTATCTAGAAAAATCATAAAATACTTTCTTGTATAGACTAATGGCGCATCTTCTTCAATTATGTGACACGTTTTCAAAATTAACTGTATAGATTTTATTTACACATCATTTTCTTCCTCTTTAGAATAATTTGCATCTAAGGCTTCTCATATTAATACACAGAGTTATTGACCATAGTGCTTGAACGAACAAGATTCTTGAAAAATTTGTTTATACTTTCACTATTTTGTGCCGTTAACATACCGGCAAAAAAATTGTTCACCAAGTTAAAATCCACTACTCCTATTAAATGTAAATATTTTACAACCAAGTATTATCCGCTAGCCCATACTTCATTAATAGTGAACTCCAATCCAACTCGAACTCATCGATCGTAATTATCTCATGGATATAATGATGATTTTATTTAAATTTTAAAATTTTTGTTATAAATATGGCTCAAATGTTCTCATTTGTTTTAAATGTACCATAAACACAACCTATGAGTTGTATTTGGGGGTATCTTTACAATTGCATTGGTCATCTCCTATCTTCATATGTAATTATAGGTGAATGAGCATGCCTAAATATTGCCTCTTGTCATATTCTTAATAAAAATTTATACTATTTGGTTATTTCATTAACTAACGAGGCACAACTAAACATTATGATTTGGTGATGATGGTTAATTCCAAAAAATGATACAACAGAGATCTTATAAATATTTATCAGGTATGTGGCATCATAGGTGACAACATCCTCAAAGTATTGATATGCAGCTATTAATTTTGCATCTATCCAAAAATTTCTTATACACACATTCTCACAAACTTGCATGGAGTACACAAAACTAAGTTATTTATATTGTCAATCAAGAAAGTAGACATACAATCTTTGTGCATCTCCATTTTTAAATAATTTTCTTTTTTTGTTTCTCAAGTAATCTTTCACATTCTTATCAATACAACCAATATTAAAGTCAATGCCTGATTCTTTACTCAACATTGATATTATCTTCACTGTCGTACACCAGACTCATTTAATATAAGAATAAGTTTTTTAAACACCTATAACTTTTTTATGTCAACGAAGCAAACTATTACTTATCGGTGTAAGTAGCTCATGTTTATGTTCAAGCATAAATTTGCATACAACCCACTTTTCACCATTTTTTTTATTGTCGTCGTTGCTTTACATCAAATCTGTCTCTATAGTTCAAGAATTGTTCGTTGTTCTAATTTGCCACTTTCATACTGAAATCCTTCCCTTGAGTAAATATACTCTACTCAAATTAATTTTCTTCTTCTTTTGACAATTAAGTATGGTTGGTCCGAATTCCAAAACCTTTTCATCTTGCATATGCCTTGTAACATGCCTAAGCGTCTCCTACGTCATTAAATATCATACCAATCCATGACTCCAAAGTGCCACTATGGGAAGAAGAAACTACGTTAGCTCATATTTTACATTCACTCCATCTTCCACATTCAGACCACACTATTCTTCCACAATTTCAACCTCAACACCAGCATCTTCAACTTCTAGATAGTTTCTATGCGTCATTACCTAAATTTCATAACTATCTGAACTTGAAATAAGATCATTTAATACAAAATAATCACACTACAAAAACATAAAATACTACAGACAGTGCAAAACCATATTATCTAAACACATGGACAATACAAACAACAATATTTTATGAAAGTGGTCGACCAAGCTAGACAACAGTTCCTTTATTTGTTCTCTATGTCCATTCTCTCATTTATCATCTATCCTATGTTAGATTTTTCATGAATCTGTTAAAACTTTTTTGTCGAAAGGATAAAACATTATGTTATGACCATTCAATCAAAGAATGAAAATCATACAAATATGCACTTGGAAATATTAGGGCACTCTGCAAAGATAAAAATATGTAAAACCAACCCATGTAAAGGTTGCACATAAAGGAAAACAACAATGGCCATAGGGAATCACAACACGTGTGGGCAACAATGACACGTCTGATGTGATGTCGTATGCTAGGGAGAGATGGTGGCGACAATGGGACTTGACGGGAAACATCAGGTGCGGTGTCGTGCGGCGGTCTAATCTAGCATCTTCTACCTTCTTCGCGTAGCTTTTCTTTCTTGCCTCTCCTTCACCAGTTCTATTTTTTCAAGTAAATGTTATTAGTTTGGTATGATGGTATCACATGTGTGAGCTTATAAAATTAACTTTTGGAGTATTGAGGTGGTCATTTGCTATTGGAGGGCATTAAACCCCTTTTCACACTCCCCATTCACTAAAGGGTTTTTGTAAATGCATCAAGTCGATGTATGCCACTATTTGGTATATTTTATTTTCTAATCTTATTGATATAACTCTTTTTTTGGGACTCGATAACATGTCTACTCTAATAGTAATCACGAAATAATATATAGATATGATTAGATAAATCAATGAATAATAATTAGAAGGATGATAATGAAGAAATTAAATCCAAACTTACACACCCAAATTATTAGCAAGACTTGTTCAAACACGTTATAGCCCAAATTGCACTCTGGTAAGCTCAACAATCAACCCCTATAAATTCAAAATTTCAAATTCAATTGTTGATGATCATAATAATAATGTTGGACAAACTGAAAAGATTTTTCCTATTGATTATTTACAAAGACTTGGAAAGGTTACCTTAGCTATCTCTAATCAAAAAAAACTAAAAGGAAAAATTTTATTCTTTATTATTTCATGATTCATTATTTTATTCAAAAAGATTATCAGGAGGTCCTTTACATTTTTAGCAAGGTTGAATGTTTTGGGCCATGCATGTACACAAAGTACACATGAATAGTAGATAGGTAATTAAGTAGATCGTTTAAGCTATTTCTTTTAACTGTATTAGTGAAAGATTTTCCTACTTTATCTCAAACATGAAACATTTACTTCTGAATTCTGACATTCATTCTAGATTAAGTTTTAATAACTGAAAGTTGTGTAATGATGATTTAATGCTATGAGCTAAATAAGGATAGCACTCTATATTCCTTTTTAAGAAGTAAACTTTAGTATTCTTCATGCTCAAGTGTTTGTTAGTTTCATCCATTGGACATGGTCACATGATAAATGTCTTTATAATGATTTCATGAAGTTTAAATTGTAAGTTTGACAAGTTCTCTCATTGGCATGCTCAGTTTCAATAGCGTGATGGGGAAAAAGGAAGATTGAATGTCACCCAGGCAGGGCCGGCTCAATTGTAAGGCCATTTAGGCAATTGCCTAAGGCCCCCCACTCTATGCAAGGCTCCAAAAAATAAAAGTAATGTTTTAAAAACAATAAAAATTATTTTATTAAATAAGATTTTAGAGCATTTTTATATTTTTTAATATGTGCAAAGCTCATGATACTAAATTTAATATTTAGTTCAATGAACTATTTATATTTTTAAATAAATTTTTTTAAGATCTTACTAAATTGAAGTATAAAATTTGCATTGAGTCATCATTTTAAGTTGTTGTATCAAATATAAATTCAAAAAACAATTATTTAAAGATTTTAAATAAAATCTCATTTTATTAAAAATTTTGAAAATATTCTATATTATAATTTATATTTTATTATATTATAATTACGAATGACTAATTTAAATTTTGCCTTAGGCCTCAATGTGTATTGAGCCTCCCCTGCACCCAGACTTTCGACGTCGATTTCATAGACCTATTATGGTCCCATAAATCCATACTACCCGCCATTTATAAAGCCTTAAATACATATCGAAATCCAAACTTCTACCACATGGGTAGCCAGGTTAATGATTTTTATTTTTTTATTTTTAAGTTTGTTTGACGTTCTTTTGAATCTAACACTGTGTATAATTACAACATCATTTTAAAGTAAATATGTCTTACCCTCTTTCGAGTAATTTAAAAGACTTGAGACAAGTTGAAGAGTCATTTCAAGTATATTTATTTTAATTTTTAAAAAAATTCAAGTATATTTATTTTAATTTTTTAAAAAATTTAAAAAATAATTTGTTTAAAGTCAGTATATCTTTTTCCTGACAACGGCTTGGTTGCAACATCCCATGATTCCACCTTATATTCCTTACCCTTCGTCGACTGGCCTGGAGGACATGAAGTAAATAGAAGAGTCATTTCAAGTATATTTACTTTAATTTTTTTTAAAAATTTTTTCATACCTCCATTATTTTTTCCAACAACATGCCTGAATGCAGTATCTAATGATGCCAATTTATATATCCTACCCCCCGTCGAGTAATCTAAAGGACTTGAGGCAAGTTGAAAAGTCATTCAGGTATATTTACTTTAAGTTTTTAACAATTTTGTTCATACGTCCAATTTTTTTTTTCTAATTGCTTGCTTGAATATAACATCGTATCATACTACCTTATATACCCTACCCTCTATTGTGTAATTAGAAGGACTTGAGGGGAGTTGAAACGACCCTCACGTCAACTATGCCAACTAGTACAAAATTTTCAAAAAATGTTGGAAGTACAACATGGACGACAGATCAAAGTTGTCATGTTACTACTGGTATTACACTTTTAACCCGATTACTTGAATGACACTAATATTGATGATCTCATCTAGACTTTGCATTTTTTAAAATTGTATCCAACGTAAGTGAATAAATGGAGGCAGAGGCAGAGGGGAGTAATGGCGTATCAGATGATGATATATTAGTTGAAGCACTAAAATTTGGTATCGAGTTTGCGACTAATAAAGACCTTATGGCCTATTATAAACTATATGCTAAGCAAGAGGGTTTTGGTTTGAGGACACAATGGACTTAGAGAGATGATGATAAGAGTATGAAGTATGTGATAATTAGTTGTGCCCATGGCGACAAGTACTTAGACACAGTAATATCTCGAGGCCACAGCCAACAACTAAAACAGATTGTAAGACGAAAGTAAATGCGATCTTGAACAAGAATAGCCTTTGAGTTTCGACCACTGTTGAAAATGTATACAATCAAAGTACTGTGAGCCCTAAGAAGTCTAAAATTTTGAGATCTCACAAGTGTGTAGACGAATACAGTCAAATGATGCTCGATTTGAATGATAGAGCATTTATTCGAATGAACAAAAATTATTACGTAATTGTTGTTGACTTGCGGATATTTAAGAATCTTGATTTTCTAGAGAAGGATTGTCGAAATTTCATTGACAAGGCTAGACATTTTAAGTTAGGTAAAAGAGGTAGCGAAGCACTTAGTGAGTACTTTCGGATAATGAGGGAGATGAACGGCAGCTTCGTTTCTGTCATGGACATGGATGATGAGGAAAAATTATAAAATGTGTTTTTGGCTGATGCACGAAGTCGAGTGGCATATGAGTATTTCGGAGATGTTGTGACCTTCGATATGACGTACCTAAAAAATAGGTCGGCATGCCTTTTGCTCCTTTTGTTGGTGTAAACCATCATGGATAGTCTATACTAATAGTGGCAGGATTGCTATTGAGTGAGGACATATATACTTTTGTTTGGCTGTTTCAAGTGTGGTTGAAGTGCATGAAAGGTCGGGCGCTCAAAGCCATCATAACAGACCAAGATCAGATAATGAAAAATGTCATTACTACTGTATTTCCAAAAGCTCGTAATAGATATCATCTATGACATATAATGCTTAAACTTCTAGAAAAGTTAACATGTCACCTCTAATTCAACACAAGTTAAAGACTTCCATTCATGCTACAATATATGATTCACAGACCTGTGTAGAATTTGAGAGCAGGTGCGGCCAACTACATGAGAAGTACAATCTTGGAGGTAATGTATGGCTTCAATCCTTATACAACGAAAGGTCTTTTTGGGTTTCTATTTACTTGAAGAGTGTATTATGAACTGGTATGATACCACGACACAATGATCAAAAAGCATAAATGTTTTTTTTTTTTTACAGGTATGTTCATTCCGGTTTGACTTTAAAGAAATTCGTTAACCAATTTGATAACGCTCTAAGAAAGATGGTGGAGGTAGAGACAACTGTTGATTTTAGTTCCTACAACCAAACGATCCCCTGCATATCTCAATTTAGCATAGAGAAGCAGTTTTAAAAGTTGTATACAAATGCAAAGTTTAAAGAGGCCCAAAGAGATATGATGGACCTAATGTGCTGTAATTATACACTTGTAAGCCTACAGGAGTGCATTTCAACTTTTGATGTCTTGGATTGAATATCTACTGATTACCATGTCAAAAAAGTCCACTTCTAAGTTCACTATAGCGAATAGGTGTGCGAGTTAAAATGCACATATGCATTATTTGAGATGAAGAGAATTCTATGTAGGCATGCACGTAGAGTTTATCAAGTGAAGAAGATTAATATGCTGCTAGATATATGTCTTGGATCGCTGGAGAAATGACTTAAATATAACATACACATGATCAAAAGTAGTTATGATGACTTGACGGGCAGTGCAGACACACGAAGGTATGAGGTTGTAGTTAAAAGATGTTTGAAATTAGCAACACGTTTTTTCTCCAAATGAGGAGCATGTCAATGCATTCCTACACATTGTTAATGAGTTTTAGACAAATTTTAAAGATTTAACACTTGAGTCAAAATCTGAATCAACGAAGGTCAAACAAAATGTGGTCATGGACAAAGGTAAGAAAATATTAAGCCTCCAACTCATCCAGGGAAAAAGGGAGACTTCTAACGAAAAGAAAGATTCCGACTGTGAAGAAAGTGACAACGAAGAGAAAGAAAAAATATATAGTATTTTTTTCTATTAATTATCAGTATTCATTTCTAATATGTGTATTTTGTCTTGAGATTTAGACTTGCAAGGCAATCTTTGATGATGAATCATAATTGGGTGACCTTCCAAGATCTCAAATATGTGACTATATTGTCACACAATCGAGGCCATTAGAAAATGATGAGGTATGGTGCTTTGGTTCTTTAGTTAACTATTTCTTGAATTTTTTTATTATTTTTTTGTCGGTCGAATGAAGAATGCATGCATTATTTAAATTTTATTTGTGTTATCTCAAATATGTAACCATATTAATGTTGTGTAGATCCATAGAGATTTTGCCCCACATACTCAGTATGTCATGTGGTGTTCTTAGCATGCTACTTAATAATTACTTGTTTGGCATAATTATTAACTTTTAATCTGTTTGTTTTGTGTCAAGTTTAGAAGATGGTGAAAACATGTGGTGCAACGGGTGACCAAAATCTGCTTCTCCTATGGGTGGGGTTATGTTGTGAAGGGATGTTGCTATAAGTTATCCAGTTGATTGGCGGGGCTATTGTGAAAGGGCGGGGTGTTGTTTGTGTAGATTGCAGACTACTTATTTTGCGTGCAAACACTTGTTGTGTTGTGAAAATTACTTAATTAAAAACTACTTATTTTGTATTTGTGTACTTTTTGTACTATGTGCAAAGCATATGGTGTAAGTTATAGTATAATTTTTGTACCTTGTGGAGAGGCTATGGTGTAAGCTGGGGAGATGCTATGGTGTAGTATGTAGACTAGGAGAGTTCGTAAAGTTGTAAATATGGATTGTATTATTAACAATGAAACTCTTTTTTATATGTAAATATGTATTGTATTATTAGCTTCATGCTCCATTTGATCAGTGAGAATGAATTTTCATTTGAAGAAAAATGAGTGTTAATTTAGATAAGTTTATTTGAGTTTCTAAACTAAAAGTTATAATTATTAGTGACTGGTTTCAACTTTAATAATAATTGGGAAAACAACCACATGCAAGTAAATGTTCATCTATCATTTTACTCGTTTACACAATTCTTTATTACTAACTTATTGTGACCTCCCATTTACAAATCATACAACAATTCAAATAAGTTAATTGCAAAATATCATATAGATATACACATAAGGATATCATACATATGGATGGGTCTTGTACATCATAATCGAAACATCATAAGTTAATTGTTGTCCAAGTGCAAACATAAAACATAGGAAGAGTACCATTACATTTAATCCATGCAAAAACCATTTAAACCATACCCACTTATTTACATGTTACAATTATCCGAACCAAGCCAAAACTACTACAATTGATACAAGTCAATACAAACACAATAATTTTCACTTTTCTTTCTAAAGAGCTCTCTCTCTCTCTCTTTATCTTTCCTTTTCCTAACTTCATACTCACGCTTCAACACATATCTTACATCTTTCAGACTACATTCTCTCTTGTATGAATATTTTTCTCTAGCAAATGAAGTATATCTGTCCAAATGAAAAATTCACATCTCACTTCTCCTTGTACATAGTACAAACATTTAATTAACATGATAAGGTACACTCTACAAAATCAAAATCAATATGTTAATTAACATGATAAGTTGCTTTACCATGTTATACTTTGGGTAGGCAAGAAAATTTTTTTTCAGAATTTTTCTTAATGTGCAACATTTTTAGTGGTGCTTTTGAACCACATCAACAAGTTGGTAATTCCATCACAAAATCATCAACTACAAACGATGATGATTGAGTTGATGTCATGCGTGATTCTGAAAGATCAAACACAAGTTTAGATTTATTAATACTTTTACTCATCTTGGGCTAGTATTTAAATACAAAAATAGAGTAAAGTATTGCTCAAAAACTCCACATGATTCTCGCATATTATAGGTGTAACCAGTCCGATTTAGTCCGATTTTGGACATATTTAAGAACCGAATCGGTATATACCGATTTTGAGATTTGAAAAATCGATACCCCACATGTTACACCCCTAATCTAGTACTTCCGGTTTTACCGGTTTCGGTCTCGTTTGGTCCAATTTTTTTGGTATATTATATAGTATATAATAATATAGTGATAATATATTGAAGTATGTAATAATATATATTATAATTGTATTATAGACTATAGTGATATATTATAATATATAATATAGTGATATATTATAGTATATTATAATATATAGTAATATAATATTAGTATAACTATAATACAATAGACAATAGTGATATAGGATTTTAAAATTTAATTATATTAATTAGTAATTTATCATATATTACAAAATTATTTTATATATAATTATATGTATTATGTATAAAAATTATATATAATATAAAAATCATATAAAAAATTAAAAATATATATGAATTGATCCGGTCTAGTGTTAGAAAAAGAAAAATTGAAATGAGACTGATTTTGACCGATTTTGAAAAAATGAAACCGGTACCAAACCAAACCAAACCCGGTACATGACCAAACTCACCGGTTCGTTTTACTAGTTTCTTTTCCACCCCTATCACATATTGCAATACCTAATTTTGCATCGACAATCATTAGGAATTAAGAAAGGCACAAAAAGGGAGCCTTCTATCTACATCCAAAAAAACTTAAAAAAAAAAAAAAAAAAAAGGGGACCCCAAACCTGTTTTGTCTGCACGTTAAAAAAATTATTAAAAGCTTAAACCTAAACTACACTTCTTACAGCATTCAAAAATTAGGTTTTTGGTTTATTCATCTTCGATTGATGAGTCAGGTTTTCTAAGATTTGTGCTAGCAAATCATGACCTTAGATATCTGCTTACATCTCTATCTTGATTAGGGAAGTCAATGAGTTTTGATTTCTTATGATTCCAACCAAGTTTTGGTACTAGTCCAAAGCTTTCACAGTTCTGGACACATTTTAGCACCAAGTAACCAATGTGTATACATATATCCTTCTGATTATCGCTTGCATCTGACATAGAAGTCTGGATCAAGTGCACTCTAAATACTAAGGTATCTGATGAGCAAGGTGTTTGAAACTATGTTCCTGATAGGTCCATCAGACTATTGAATTCGTCATGGTTTTTCTTGTGATTTGAGCAACAAAGATTATTCTTATGTTTCTTTTTCCTTCGAAATTCACTGCGTAGGAGTTGTAGAAGCAAAGGGAACTCTTATTTATTTCTCCCTTCATATCACATTTTAACACTCACAATCGAGAAATACACAATTACAGACTCAAAAAAACACACAATGACAGACTTTAATCACTTGTCACAAACCTAAAAAACATTGTAGAAACACTTTGAAGAAGATTCTTTGGATCAAAAAATATCGTACTGTGGCGTAGATTTAGACCTCCAGACGGGTTCTCTTTCACAAATTTGGATGTAGTAACACTCAAACTTGAACAATATTTTGTCTTTGCCCTAGAATTACAGAGAAACAAAGAGATGGAGTAAAGAGGGAGAAAGGAGCACGGGAGAAAGTGTGTATGTGTGTGTGTGTGTGAGAGAGAGAGAGAGAGAGAGAGAGGAGCACACTACGCTAGAACCACATAGCGACGAGAGAGAGTGAAGAGGAGGTCTCAAGCAAAAGAGAATTAAAATACAAGCAGAGGAGAGGAAGATTTTGGAGAGATAAAGTAAGAGGAGATGAAGGATTTTGGGGGCAATCGTCTTAGGGAATAATCATTTCACATATAAGAGGGGTGAAGGGAGGCTTCGTGAGAGCAGGGTCGGCTCAATGATAAGGCCATTTAGGTCATTACCTAAAAGTGAGTTGTTTTTTTTTTAAATAAATAAAAATCATTTTGTTAAATAAAATTTAAAATCATTTTTATGTTTTTCAATTTGTGCAATACCCCATAATACTAAATTTAATCTTTAATATATTGAATTATTTATATTTTTAAATAATTTTTTTAAGACTTTGCTAAATTGAGGTATAAAATTTGTATTGAGACCTTATTCTAAATTGGTGTATAATACAAGAAAAATTTATTTAAATATTTTAAATAAAAACATACTTTATTGAAAATTTTGAAAATATTCTATATAATAATTTATATTTTATTACATTATAATTATGAATGACTCATTTAAATTTTGCTTTACGTCTCAATTTGTAATAAGCCACCCCTACACAAGAGAGAAGTTATTTAGGATAGAATCGATTCACTTCTTAGTGAACTCGGTTTGCCATGTAGGGTGTGGGTTGTAAGATAAATAATCCGGCTGATGAGAAGATTTAGATCTAGATTGGTTACACAGATGAAACTATCACGTCTCATCTCATTTTATATAATCATTGTAATTTTTCTAAATTTATACATAAAATATAATAAACAATTCAATTTTTTTTTAATTTTAAAAAAAATTGTATTAAAAAATTATATTTTAATAATATTTTATTTTATTTTTATCTCAATATGATAATAAAACAAGATATTATTTTTTTATTTGAAGAGATTAGAGAGAGAGAGTCAAGAATTTTTTTTTTCCATTTTACACTTTTACCCCCGCGCCCCTCCCCACTCTCCCTCCCCTTTCCCAAACCTCCGAGACCCGAGCCCGCCAGACCCCCCCATTGGTGCAGCCCAGCGCCGCCACTTCTTCCCGTTGACACCAACGTCTCCGCGCTGCCAGGTATCTCTCCTCTCTTTCTCTCGCCACAAGCAATCGCCGCACCGGCGCTACTTCCCGTTGATACCCACATGAGCGGCATCAATGGACTAAGTTGTTACCCACGGATATACTGGGTTGTGGGTTTATTTTTTTTATTTCATGTCTAGTCTGCGTCCCACGCAGGGAGGAGTTAGTGTTGAAATTAGAAGAAAAAAATCCATTTTACATGAAGAACTGGGGCAAATTGATTGGAGAAGGGCGCCTGGGTTTGGAGGACCGTTGCCATTTTTATGATGAGCAGTGGATAAATTCTAAACATAAGTCCCACATCTGCACACCACTTAAAAATATGTGATTTTACCCTTTGAAAAATCTATTAATCATTCTGGCTCCGACTGTTTGCCTAGAAATTCGGTGGAAAATGAAAGATATTAACTATCTTCAACGCTTCATATGGACTTTGAATAGGAACCACTTCAAACATTTGAATCGGAAGTAGAAATCCAAAGAAATAATTGGTTTGGCTTTAGTAGGTTGGTCTGAAAGCTCGCTTCAGCCATGTAGTTCCATTATTAGTTGTTGTATTTATCAAGGGTGAGAAACAAGTGTACATATCTAGGTTTTGGAGCATGTCATCTTTCTCGCCAAGTGCTTGTCTTTATTACCGAAAGAGTAGTTTGAGTTCAATTGGCTAAGAACAAACACTTACATAGTCCGGAACATTATTTGCATCAATAAATGCAACTTCTGAACATTATTTTATGGAATTGGCAAGGGGTGAACTTTGGACAGTTTAAGACTTTTGCATTTGTATTATATTGCTACTATGTCTGCTCTGAATTAGCACATATTCCTTGTATGGTTTCAATTTCTGGAATTAGAAAAGTATGAACCTGTTACCCTCTTACCTGAAAATTTATTATTAGAGAAAAGAAAATGATGGTTTCAATGTACTATATGTTCTGTTGTTATTAGAGAAAAGCAATTGAATGGAAAAGGTATCACGTTAGATTCTGTCGGTGTCTTTCTACCAAGTACTATATGTTCTGTTGTTAACTCTTACTATGTGTAGTGTATATGCAACTACCATGAGAAAAAAACCTAAAGGAAGAATGGAGACAAATATTTAAATGGAATAGATATAGATTTTGAGAGTTTTTTATTTGGAGCTTTTGAAAAGTGGCTAGCTAAACTAGAAAAAAAGTGAATTTTCTAGTCAAATTATAGCCAAAGAGTTGGTAGTTCTAATGCTCTTACACCTTCTCGTTGTTTTCTTCATTGCCAAACAAAGCAATAGAGTTTCAACAATATAATTGCCTTGTAGTTTTCCAGCAATTTTTAACCCCATCTCATGTTTTTTTAATTCATTGCTCCATGCGAACTTTTTCCATGTTTCAGATGCCACATTTTTTTTTGGCCCCAATTTTATTCGATATGTTTTATTTGAATCTCACTACCGAGCAATGCAATCACTGATCATAGTGTAATTGCTAGAGTTGAATGTATTGTCTTCATTTGATTATTTTGGTCAATTCTCATATATACATAATATATAGACATACATATTGTTTCCAGCAATGAATTTGGTTCCATTCCAATCCACTGTACCACCACCGCCATGGTTTCCGATGTTACCTCCCAACCTACCAATGTCCTGTGCCTTTTGGGAGACTAAAAATGTGGAGGACCGGGTTAAAGAGCTGCAAGATACTCTTGATCTTGCAAAAGCAATGTATGTCACTTCCAATATCTTAATGTCACATTTGATAGCAAATGGTGTTTTTTTTTTTTTTTT